>CM021107.1:271789265-272075400 GCA_007115665.2 Sequoiadendron giganteum
AGTGATGCAACAAGAGTAGAAAATTGAAAATGTGAAGGAATTAAGGAAGAGTAAGTGTAAGGATAAGGATGATGACAATGATGAAGCTGCCCAGTCTCAAAAGAAGGAAAAGAATAAAAAGAAGGATAAGGACCACAAGGCTTATGATTCTTATATGGAAGAACCAAATGTTTCCATGGAAGATGAGGAAAATTATATGAGTGATAAGGAATAAGATGATGCGAAAAATGCCCAAGATCTTCTTGTAGTTATAGGTCTAGAAGACTCTGATGATGACGAGACAAATTCTCCAATTTTAGAAAAATCATGAAGGAGACATGCATACTATGATTCTGAAGATGATGAAACATTACATAAATAGAGACTTGGAGGAGATGATCCATATGATTATGATGTCTAGGCTTCCTGAGCTCTAACCAGATCTAGCTCTTATTTTCCAAGAGAAAAATCCCCAACACCCATGGGAAATGAATGATGAGCATTTGAGTTTCAATCGATTCCAAGAGAAGATGATGAATACAATGACAATGGATAGGCTACATCATAATTTTAGTCAATCAAATATGCTTTGTCCCTTTCAAATCTATTTGACATAGTTAAATGAGATCTTATCAAAAATCTCAAATGAATAATCTGTATGTTATCTTTTCATTTTTCCTCTTTCTTGTTTTTAATGGACAACCTATTTTAGTCTGTTGAAACTCAAATGCTCATCATTCATTTCCCATGGGCCTTGCGGATTTTTGTTTTGGAAAATAGGATCTAGGTTTGGTTAAAGCTCAAAAAGCCTAGACATCATCATCATATGGATCATCTTCTCTCAGACTCTATTTTTATAATGGTTCATCATATTCAAAATCAAAGTATGCATGTCTCCTTCATTATTTTGTTGAAATTGGAGAATTTATCTCGCCATCATCAGAGTCTTCTAAACCTACATCTGCAAGAAGATCATGGGAATTTTCTGCATCATCTTGTTACTTATCACTCATATAATTTTCTTCATCCTCCATGCCAACATCAGGTTCCTCCATATAAGGATCATAAGCCTTGTGGTCCTTATCCTTCTTCTTTTTCTTCTTTCTCTTCTTTTGTTTATTCTTAGACTAACCAACCTCATCATCATCATCATCCTTATCCTTGTGCTTACTCTTCCATAATTCCTTCACATGTTCAAATTGCTCATCTTGTTGCATCACCCGCTGAAGTTCTTCCTCTTTGTTTCTCCTTTCCATTTGAATTCTTCGTTCTTCATCAACTTTTCATTTTTCTTCATCAGCCAAGACAAGTTGTGCTACTTTAATTGTTTCTTTTGCTTTAAGCTAGTCATTTGTTTTTAGTTCCATGTTTCCAAGAATACATAAAGAATTTGATGAGTTTTTATCCACCTTATGTGCATCCCCAATCAATTTTAGGATTAGTTGGATCTCATTCCAATCTTGATCCATGGCGGCAGGACATAGATATGCATCCATATAATAAGGAAACTTGAACAATTTTGGCTTGTATAAAAGATTTTCTTTTTTAGTATCATTTAGTTGTTCAAAAAACCTAGAAATATTAAATAGTGTTGTGACTTTATCCCGTGGTAACTCAAGTGAAACTCCACCTTCTTATAGTCGATGGAAGAATTCCATATCCTTAAATTGCACATAAAAAACTGCATAATTGGCACTCGGGCTTTTATTTATGAATTCAACCCCAATGTCATTTCCTAATGCCTCCATAAAATTTTTGTGAGGCAAATCTAGTTCATCGCACTCAAAATGAAGAACCCTAATGTTGTTTAACAACTCAATGGGTACTTCTTATTTTCTCTTCTTTAGAAGATACTTTGTTATCTTAAGAGAATCTAAGGCTGCACTGGGGTCTATCGACTAACCCATCTTGATAAATGCATGGGAATCACATGGATCTATTCGAGTTGCCTTTATTAAAATTTCCAAAGCCTTCTCTTCCTTCCCTTGTTAAGAATATATATAGCCTACAAATTTTATTCTCTCAAACTTCTCAAGGTGGACCTCCAGAACCTTTTCAAAATTTGAAAGAGAACTCTTAAGATCTCCCATCTTCAATTGAACCTATCCAGAAAATCATGTGGCCTTTGGCTTTCCTTGAACGATGTCATGTAGTAGTAGCCAGTGGTGTCATAATCACCTTTACTATGATAATATCATGCAAGATTATAATATGAATGATATTTCATGAGAGGGTGGTCAGTTGAAACAAGAGTTGTCTTAGTCAGCTATTCCACAAGAAAATGTTGCCCTATGAAGAAAAAATGGTTTGATAAATGATTCAATGCCATTGCATAGTACGAGTATAATTCAAAGGCTCTATGCATCTTTTCCATTCCTTCATGAACACTACCTTTTTCACTAACTGTGAGAACCCTATAATTGAAAAATGCACAAAACTGGCCACAGATATTTTTTCCCATTTCAAATAGCAAAATTGCCAAAAAAAAATGCATTTAAAACCTACAAAAAAATGCAAATAAAATCACACTGAGTTTTGCTCCAACAAAAACCATGATACCATAGCTTGTTGCTTACTATTATTCTTTGATAGATTTTCTTAACCATCCATAGCTTGTTTGAAATCACCTATTTTAGGATTTTAGCCATAGCAACAAGGTAGTGATCTGTTTGATAACATGCTTTGGTAGACATGTATGAAAAATGTGGTAACATAGACAAGGCAATGAACTTTAGAAAAAATGCCTCAAAGAAATTTGGTCTCATAGTGATGGAATTCCATGATGAATTCCATGACAAGTGAATTGTTATGGATTTTCATGGCATTCAATCACCATGAGACCACATTTCTTTGAGGATTTTTTTCAACCAATTCACTACCTTGTCTATGTTATTTATTACTATTATGCTTTGATAGATTTTTTCCAAGAATCCATAGCTTGTTTGAAAGCACTTGTTTTAGGCTTTTAGCCATAGCAACAAGGTAGTGAATAGTTTAATAAAATGATTTGGTAGACAATATATCTGAAAAATGTGGTAGCATAGACAAGGCAGTGAACTATTTGAAAAAATGCCTCAAAGAAATGTGGTCTCATGGAATTCCATGAAAAGAAAATGCAATTGGAAGCTGCTCCTAGTTATTATTTATGCAATGTGAATTAATTGTATAACTGCTTAGGTTGACGTTGTAAAAACTATATTTTATAAAAAATAAATTCATCAATTAACATATAGTTATTAGTTATGCAATGTGAAGTAATTCTTTGAGTTTGAAAGATGTGCAATGCAATGTAATCAATAATGTAGATGATTATGAACAAATAATTGATACCAGTTTATAATATACCCCTATATTCTAACCTAAAATACATAAAAAATCTAATCACACACAATGTTATCAACAAATAATTGAGACTAGAATTCGAGCACCAAATTAAATATTCTTTTCCATTGATTGCTTCAAATAGATATTACAATATAACATAAGTCTCCTCATATATATTTCTATAAATTCCTATGATGATGATATCAAAATTCAGTCTTGGTTTCTCTTTTATAAGAGAAGCAACAAGCTTCATATTGTTACAAAATATGGCATCTTTTCAAAATTCATGTCTCTTTGTATAAACTAGACTAAACATGAGTTTTTCTTAAAACATAAAATAGAGAAATTAGATAACTAATGAATTTTGTAGCACAGTTCATGACACCATAGTCCATTAATCTCCGTAAGGTACCCGTGATCATTGAAGATTTGTTCAAGGTCCTTTCTCCATATTAGTGTATCTAAATGTGTGGTTCTTCCACTATGATAGCCCCAAGGCCTACTGTTTGGGGGCAGGACCCATATATCTCTGCTACCACTCATACACTGTATAATCATGTGGCCATTTGTATTCTTGAATTTTTAATATATTTTCAAGGTGAATCTTCCATTGGTTGTCTAGTAACGCCCTACCATCCATGATAAACATAGAATATCCAACATCCAACGCTATTACTCCATCCATGATTAAGTCGAACCTATCAAGACTCAACTCACCATCCTTTTGTATGTGAGTGATGCATTGTGGAACAATCTAGCCAAATTCACTCTTCCATTAGTTGAGGTCCTTCAAGTGGTCATCATCTTTCAATAGTTTTGGCACGAACCACTAATTCATAGTATGAAATGAGTCTATTGTTGTTTTGATCTTTTGGTCCTCTCCTTGTATATATTGGAATTCATCTATAACTATTTTGGTCATCTACTATGTAGTTTTTAATGTTGCAGGAGCCTCAATACTCCTTTGTAAGACTCTGCACAAGGTTACCAATGTGTGGTGTATGGGTTGCCATTTCTTAAAAAGTGGATCCATTATGGGTAGATGTGTTTTCATCTAATCAATTGCTTGTGTTAGTGATCTATAGCAATCATACACACTTTCCAACTTATCCACAATTAGCTTTATCCTATGCTCAATGACCTTCTCTAAAACATTGCAGATTTTCTTATTCACTCCTTCCTTACCCCCATTATTGGTTTTCTTTAACTCTTCAATCTCGTGTCTAATAATGCTCACTTATTCAGTAGAAGCACTTTCTATATCAATTGGTGGAGTAGGAGGACATTGATATAACACTATTTCCTTGTCCTATGAAGGACCTGCTCTTTTAAATTCTTCCTTCAACTTCACATTTTCCATGAAAAATTTATTGACTTCATCATTTAAAAAAAATTGTTTCTTTTCATACTCTCCCAATCTAGCTTCCATATCCTTAACTATAGCTTAGGTGAACATAGTTGAATGTATTTTCATGGTTGCAACTTCTAGAGGAGATGTATCCTTTAATTTTTTCACCATAGCTATCCCTTTCATTTTTTGCACTACATCTAGTAGCTTTGGTTTTTGTGTACTCTTTTGTTTGGTCTAGAATTCCAAGGTTTCAATCTTAGGGTTATACCTTGTGCCACTTACCCCTTCATCCGAGTCAAACTCAACAATCAACATTAGGTCCTCCTGTGTTCTCACTTGATCAAGTAAAAACATTTTCTTCAATTCCATACAAGGGACAATAAGTATATTACTTTTCAAAATCATCTCTCTAGCCTCTTGTGGGTTGACATCAATATTATCAATCCTCAATTCATTAAAAGTTTAGGCTACTATCTATTCATGTTGGGATTCCTCGGCTCCCATCTTATTTATTTCAACCCTCACTTCAAACTCTCTCATTTTCATCTTAACCCAAAAGTCTTTAAATTCAGGGGTTTTGATAAATACACCATATTCTAAGAACTTGCGAGTTGCAACTACCCTATCATCCTCATGCATTTCTCTTTCTCCTTGTACCTCAATATCGGTTCTAGCTTCAGGCCTGTGGGCTTCAATTTCAAGTATAGGTTGGTCCACTTCAACATCATCCTTTAAATTTCTTAACACATTAACTACTTATTTTGTATCTCCGACCTCCTCACTTATTTCATAGGAAACAAGTGGCTCTATATCTTGTGTCTTCTATTTTTTAGAAGGTCATTATTCAGGAGGTGATCTTGGAAAAGCATGACATACTGAAATAGTATATAGAGTTGGTTCTATAATTACAATACCACTTGGCCTTTTGGGACACAATTTGGAAAGTCTCCTTGTATCTACTACAATCTTTTATAATTCATGAAACTTATCATTTATCATATCCATCCTCTTGACAGGATCTATTTCCTCTACGAAATAAACCAAGAAATCATTGTGCTTCATCTTTCTATCTTCCTCAAGCCTTTTCATAAGTTACCATTTTCGCTCCTATCATATACATGTTGAGGAGTGAAACAATTTTTGATTACATCTTCATAGTCAATCTGGTGAGTAACCATAGTCTTGGTAAGGATGGTGTTTCTTACAAAATTCATGTGACCCTCAGGGTCAAAAGCTCTTTCCTTTCTTGGCTGTAAAGAGTACCTTGATTTTAGATAATTATGTAGCTCTTCAAGTGTATCGGATCCAGCAGATAGTTCCCAACATGCTATCAAATTAGGTAGAAATGTACCCTTCCTTTGTTTACTCATGATATCCTTTTTCATCCATAGAATCTACCACATGAACTCTAAAAAGGCTAATTGAAGGGGGAAAAAATTTGGTAGTATATGTGGGGCCTATGGGCATCCATAAATCTTGATTATTGTGGTATCTAGTAGAAAAAACCAATCATAAAAGTTATGAGTATGGTCTTTCTCAGGTTTGAAAGCCAAAGGTCTTAACAATTGTAGCACAAGTGTGTGTAGTCTTGGTGGTTGGTGGCCAAGAAATCTCATAATTTTGTACACAAACTCATCATAGAATATCACATAATTTGAATTCTTACATTTTTTCTCCCATATATAACACCATAGTTGCATTGGTATCAAATTCTCCTACTTGTCAGTATAAACCAAACACATCCTTTTTCTCCATCTATCTTTATTCTGGTATAATATCTAGTGGCACAACAAACAATATTGCCTGAATGTTATGGGGGCTCTATTTTTCTCAACTTACAAAATTACTTGATGCAATGATTTCTCAAGATATGAGGAAAAATTATATTCAATGTTCATCTTAGGGTTTTGGATCCTCATAGTCGTCATCATTAAACTAACTGGTATTCGCTCTTCTACACCTATCCCAAGTACTTGACAAAGAGAAAAGTAGGTTTTCTTGAAATAGAATTGGAAATATGAGACTTCAAATGGTTTAATAGTAGAAGGGGATATAGGAATCACCTTGTTATTCACACCCCTTTTCATGTAAATGGGGACTTCATCATTTCTATGGGTTTTCCTCAATCTAGTATATTCTTCTTTACTTCTTTTCAAATCAATTTTAGTCAGGGTTTTTTTTTTTAGGTCAAAACATTCAATGATGGTTTATTTAGTCAACACAACTAATGGTGGACCATCTAGAAATCTCACAAACCTAGCAATAGGATGATAAATCTGAACCAATACTATGATGCTTTACATCTATTAAATTTTTTGGGATAATTAACTTGGCCAAATCTAATTCCCATAGATTTGACACTGGAATCTTTCCCTCCTTTTTGTCATAAAAGTAATAGAATAGTTCCCACTCGAAGATAGGGATAAGGACATTTCTATAACCATGAGCCACATAATTAAAAATATTCTTAAATACTCTCTCAATTGATTCAGGGAGTATATCCATGATAGACTGGTGTAAGGACCTCTTTTTAACCTTAGATTCTTCCTTTTTAGTTTCAAGTTCTTTCTTCTTGGGTGGCATGATGTCCTTTTTAGTTTTAGGTTCTTTATTCTTGGGTAGAATGATGTTTAACTATCTTACTTCTTCTAGTGTATCTAAAATGCATAATTCCAAACAATATTGTACTTGTAAAAATTAATTCACAGTTTAACTATCTTACTTCTCCTATACTTCTGAAATGTAGAATTCCAAACAATATTATACTCGTAAAACTTAATTCACAAGAGTTTTGTGCACTTACCTGGGTTACGATGGTTGCATAGCTTAACCTCCTCAAACTATTAGCTCCCTGCATGATAATTTTTGCAAATGAGTGCAAAGAGAATGTTGAATTCTTGGTTTAATGGCTTTTGAGCTCAATCATGTCAACATTAATATCAACCTTATGCCAAATATTTGGCTTCTAGTTTGAGTTTGAACATGCACCATTGATTTTGGGTGATCCCACAATAGTGGTTTACAATTTTTGGCCAAACTGGACACTGCAATTATTATTTTTAACTAAATCTTCATATTCGGGCACCTATAGCAACTAAAATGTGACGAATTTGAAGATGATGCAAACTAGAGTCTCATCACATTTTGTCTATAGGTTCTAAAAATATTTTTTTCAAAAAATTTGGAATCAGATCGCACTTTTTTTTCCATCTCCCACGAAAAGTGGTTTTTTTCAGAAAACAACATTTTTCAAAAGTGACGCTCACCATATACAACATGACTTTTTTTGTATGAAGGATAAAATTCTTTTTCAAATTTAGATTTGTAACTATGATATCTAGCACTTTCATTTGGTCTCATTGTTTTTTATTGAATATTTTTTCCTTAATCAAGTTTCAAATTCAAACCAATTGCAATTCAAACATAGGCAGATTGTATACAACATAACTTTTTTTGTATGAATCGAAATTCTTTTTTTTTTTTAATGGATCAAGGTCATCAATACCCAGCCTCAACGTATTTTTAAATTTTTTATTTTGATAATCTACTATTTTTCCACATGTGCAAACCAGAGAATTTAATTTTCAGTGAAAAACCTATGTTTAATGAAACTAAAAAATAAAATACATAATAAAAGAAAACCATATTAAAATTATATTCGACAGATAGCTCATTCAGAGGAATATTATTATCTAATTAGGTTTCTGAATTTTTCTGCATTTTGATTTTCAAATTGAGCTTTGAAAGACAATTTTTTACAAAAAAAAATGATTTTTTGGGGAGATAGGGGAAAAATGGTGTTCGGCCGAACATAAGTTCGGCCAAACCTTTTAAAGAGGTTTGGCCGAACATAGGTTCGACTGAACCTCTTTAAAATAATAAAGGAAATTATTTTAAAGGGGTTCGTTCGAACCACACAAAATTGGTTTGGCCGAACGCCCTCAATATACATCCGAAAGTCAAACAACTTTTCTAGGGTTTGTTTGCATTTTTTCGAGCTCCTGTGTAAACGATGGTGACCCTCGTGCTTCCAAGCCTGTCAGCTGAAAAAAGACATTTCATAGGTAAAACAATGATGAATATTTTGATAATGTTTGTTATTGTTGCATTTGTTTTTACTGTTGTAAGTTTTTTCAAGTTTTTGTGACAAATTTTTTGCATTTTGGAGGAAAATTTGTTGTTAGTTTAAGTCAATCATTTGTATTTTGAAGAAGAAAATGGGACAAAAATCAAAAAGAAAAAACAAAGCTCAACGAAAATTTTCAAAAGATAAAGAAGAAAATAGATGCAAACAAAACTTGACAAATTATCATAGAAGGAAACAAGGTACGTGTTTATTTCTTCTCTTTCTCTTCAAAAAATGGGTAAATTTATTTATTTACAATTTAGTGGGTTTATCATATGTTTTATCTAGCAACAAGGAAAAACGCATCAAATAATTGATATATAAGAAAATTGAAGGTTCCTCATTTCAATTTTTTGGAAATGAAAACTCAAATGCACATCATCAATGAGTTCTATAAAACTAAAATCTACAAGTCATCACTAGATTTTATGAATCCTTATACTAAATATTTTACTAGTTTTGATCTACAATATATTCTCTTTATTTGTATTTTTTTGTGGCACCCAATTTTGCATCTATCTATGTTTATGTCCTTCTTTAAATTATTATATTTATTTCATCCAATTGTGCATCATCAATTATATAGATATGGTAGAAACACCATCTTTCACCAGTATTTCCTCCTCTATCTTGGTATCTCCCTTTGTATCAATACATGAAAATCAATAGTAGGGAAATCATTATGTATAACCAAATTGGATAAAAGAAGATGACACAAGATAATTCAACAAAAGAGAATTTCTAAACTCATCTAAAAAACCTAAATAGTGATAATTAGTTGAGAAGGCGGAGATAGCTCAAACACCCCACAAACACACAAAAATTGGTAAAAATTATAAGTATTATAATAAATAGAATCATATTAGTTAAAAATAACTATATTTGGATTAGGATAGATTTAACAACAAGTACGATGAATATACACATAAAACATACATTAATTAAATAAGTTTATATGTGAGGAATATATAATGTAGAAGTATGTATCTAAGATAATATTTTCTAAATTTTCTAACACATAATATAACATAGAATTAGAATATTCTTCATAACAATGAAATAATTCATAAAGAAATAAACATATTGATAGTAAGAAGAAAAATGTATTGAATTTGATTACCTAAATAAAAATTTGAAAGTTTTAACTAACTTTATTCCTAGATAAGATTAATAACACAAAAATACTATCCAAAATAGATAAATCAACAAGTGTAAATGGTCTTATCTAAATTGGTTTCACCTATATAAACTATGCAAGCTTATTTTTCCTATAAAAAAAAAGTATTACATTTTTATTAAACAAAATATTAAAAATGAGATTTAATTATAAACTAAGAAAAACCTAGAATGAGAGTTGAGAAATAGATATCTTGAATCATGTGATAGGAATCTAGAATATGAATCAATAGAAGATAATAAAAATTAAATCATGTTTCCTATATGGTAGCATGAATACATTAAGGTCTATATGACTACATAGATTTTTGTCAAGTACATAAAAAATACCAGTTTATACAAAAAATTGAAAGTCTATAAAATAAGAATAAAATACACAACCAATAACAAGAAACTAAATAGTAGAATAACACATTAATTTTGTAAAATAAATTAAATGATATAAAATGGTCATAATTTTATTTAAAATGAGCTCTAAGATAATATAATTATGATAGATAGGAAATGACACAAAACCTTCATATGAAGAGATTTCCATTAATACATGTATCTAGTGCCACAAAGGGAAAGGGGTGAATTTTGGTTATCTTACCAATATTGTCAAATCCCTATTTTGGTATTTTTACCTCCACAAATAATCAAATAAAAATACATTAGATTAATATGGTTGTGCTCTTATCCTATGTGCATCTAGAACTAAGATGAGTACAACATAAAAATAAATATATAATCTATAGAAATAAGTGTATCCCTTAGATATATGAAAAAATAAAATTTGAGAAGATGGATCAACAATCATTTACAAGAGAGATATGAATCTACAAGAAGAAATATGAAAATTTGTGATTATGATATTTTCTTAGGTAGGTTCCTCAATGAATATAGCCATCTAAATATGTCATCTTCTTCTACATCTCTTTCTTTTGCTATCTTCTTATTATAATCTTAATCTATATTCATATTCAAAGATATATGCACTATCTAGCACTCCATGTATAAAATGTTAATTCTTCTTTTTGGGAGTCAAAGATTTCATTACATTCTACATGAACCAATTTGAGATTAAACAAAATTTTAAAAGCACCAAAGAGTCATTTTGAATCTCAAACACTGCAAAATTTATTTTTCCTTTAAACCCAATAGGTTGACCTTTATATTAGATACCATGTGCTAATGAAAATTTTGGATCTTCTCCCTCATCTAGTACTATATCATAGGGATTATCATGTAAATTTGGTTTCCCAAGCTCCTCCCAATTTATTTTAAGAATAATTTTAACATCTACTCCCAAGTTTATTAATATATTTTTCATCCATAAAAATGAGTTCTATATGATTTTGCCCATTTAAAAATATTAAGATGTGAAAGAGATGCATTTTGTTGTAATTATCATGTTCTTAGAATTAATGTCTATTCTAACATGTTCCAAGCCAAAAATTAAATTATGAGTGTTGAAATTTATATATATTTGTTGTTTTATAACTTGAAAAATGGATTTTGTTTAGTATTAATAGATAGAGATTGAAGGTTGAGACACAAATCCTAACGATCTCTCATAATGGGATACCTTATCTAGAAGAAAATAAAAATATTTGAATTTACTAGATCTTGACTATCTACTTAGGTACAAAGAGGCTCATAGACTTACCTCACTATCTAAGATTTTTGTCCCGGTTTTCTATCTTTTTTTCAAAAACATTTTCCTGATTTCTTTATTTCTAGATTAGAGTTTTTTTTTGTTTGTGTTACTAATCTGTTTGTTTTAGCATGTGTCTAGCTAGAATTAGCTAGATTTTATTTTAATTGTTTTTTTTCTTTACAACTTGCATTTTACACGCATTGGTTAAAAAAGAACAGACATGCAAATGCATATAGGTTAAAAAGAACAACACACTTTGTTTTTCATTGGGTTTAAAATTAACTCTTAGATAGAAAACACTAGAAATGGTTAAAATTAACCCATTTGCTTGAAAAACACTACAAATGGATAAAATGAACCTTGTGCATTTTCTATTTGTTCATATTTTGATTTTGGTTTAAAAAGAACACCATGCGAGTGTGATCTAAAATATTCATGTGCTCTTTCTTTGTTTTTAAACAAAGATCAATTGAACTATGAATATTTTGGTTCGCTTTTGTTAAGCCTTAGATCTTGGGCCTTCTTTGGTGGGAAAAAGTACTCACCCCAAAGCGACTCAAACTGGGAACGCACTAAAGCTAAGCGACACCCAACCGGTATATAAATTCGAATGTTAAGGAAAGACTAGCATTATAGAACTTCCCGTGAACAAGCAATTGACTCCCCAATACCCTTGTGGTGCGTCGAAACCTGCAGAGCCTAACCTTTGCAAACTGGGATGATAATGCCTCTCGCATGGCCTTTTGAACTGGTACCTGAAATAAATCCTTTGTTTTAGAAAACCACAAACCTTCTATTCTTTGGTGCAACAATGGTCATTGCCAAGGCACCTGCACTTGCACAGTTCTTAGTAGAAATGGTCAATCTACCATGGGAGTTCATGGAGATTGGAAGCTTGGTTTCCCTGAGAAGTGAGTGCAATGTAAGGGGGAGCCCGTGGGGCTAAGCTTCTAAAATTCATTCGCTAAGGATATGAGGTCCATGGGATCCATAAGAATATTGTCCTTGCAGCCTTAGGATTTTTTTTTTGTAAATGTCTTCTATGTGGTTGATTTTCATTCTTTACAACACCACGTGTTTTCCAACTATTTTCAGACAACATGAACAAATGAACATCATCCTCCAAATCTAAATCAACATAGTCAAACTATCAAGAGTCCCCAAACACCACCCATGACACTAAGTCACAAAAACCTTCCATTAGTCATACCCACCCTAACCTTGACAAGGGAAACCAACCATCCACATCATATCCTAGTCCTTCATTCATATCATATCCTAGTCCTCCAATCATGTCATATCCTAATCCTCCATCCACGTCATATCCTAGTCCTCCATCCACGTCATATCCTTGCATCATAGCCAAATTTGGACCTAGAGCTGCATTTGACCTCTTGCATTCTTAACTTATCACATCATATCATACCATTTTCATATATCCCATCTTAGAATCATATCCTTTTGATTGCATCCTAGTCCTTAAATATTCCTACTCTTGCATACATAGAATATATCATTTCACCTAGTTCTTGCATGTACAACCCCTTGCATATATATCAAGATCATATCGTGCCTAAGTTCTAAGTTGCATACATTCCATGAATTTAGTCCTTTGCATAGTCATCATTAATCAAATAGAACCCTTAGCTCTTGCACGAGTTCCACTACTCTTCATAGGTCTCAAAACCAATCCATTTTTTATCTATCGCCCACATCACTTAAGGTTTATCATGGAATTTCAAGTTAAGGAAAATACCATTATCCTTGCTTGTCTAGGGAAATCCTTTTGGAGTCCATCATCTCCTTCATACGGGCCTCTCTTGATCATTGGTCCCTTATGTTTATCCATCATAACACAAGTCAAGCCTTGCATCATAACCAAATTTGGACCTAGAGTTGCATTTGACCTCTTGCATTCTTAGCTTATCACATCATATATCATACCATTTTCATATATCCCATCTTAGAATCATATCCTTTTCATTGCATCCTAGTCCTTACATATTCCTACTCTTGCATACATATATCATATCACATAGTCATTGTATACATATATATCATTTCACCTAGTTCTTGCATGTACAACCCCTTGCATATATCAAGATCATATCGTGCCTAAGTTCCAATTTGCATACATTCCATGAATTTAGTCCTTTGCATATTCATCATTGATCAAATAGAACCCTTAGCTCTTGCACAAGTTCCATACTCTTCATAGGTCTCAAAACCAATCCATTTTTTATCTATCACCCACATCACTTAAGGTTTATCATGGACTTTCAAGTTAGGGAAAATACCATTATCCTTTCTTGTCTAGGGAAGTCCTTTTGGATTCCATCATCTCCTACATGCCCTCTCTTTATCATTGGTCCCTTGTGTTTATCCATCATAACACAAGTCAAGCCTTGCATCGTAACCAAATTTGGACCTAGAGTTGCATTTGACCTCTTGCATTCTTAGCTTATCACATCATATATCATACCATTTTCATATATCCCATCTTAGAATCATATCCTTTTCATTCATCCTAGTCCTTACATATTCCTACTCTTGCATACATAGATCATATCACATAGTCTTGTATACATATATATCATTTCACCTAGTTCTTGCATGTACAACCCCTTGCATATATCAAGATCATATCATGCCTAAGTTCCAAGTTGCATACATTCCATGAATTTAGTCCTTTGCATATTCATCATTGATCAAATAGAACCCTTAGCTCTTGCACGAGTTCCACTACTCTTCATAGGTCTCAAAACCAATCCATTTTTTATCTATCACCCACATCACTTAAGGTTTATCATGGACTTTCAAGTTAGGGAAAATACCATTATCCTTGCGTGTCTAGGGAAATCCTTTTGGAGTCCATCATCTCCTCATACCCTCTCTTGATCATTGTCCCTTGTGTTTATCCATCATAACACAAGTCAAGCCTTGCATCGTAACCAAATTTGGACCTAGAGTTGCATTTGACCTCTTGCATTCTTAGCTTATCACATCATATATCATACCATTTTCATATATCCCATCTTAGAATCATATCCTTTTCATTACATCCTAGTCCTTACATATTCCTACTCTTGCATACATAGATCATATCACATAGTCCTTGTATACATATATATCATTTCACCTAGTTCTTGCATGTACAACCCCTTTCATATATCAAGATCAAATCATGCCTAAGTTCCAAGTTGCATACATTCCATGAATTTAGTCCTTTGCATATTCATCATTGATCAAATAGAACCCTTAGCTCTTGCACGAGTTCCACTACTCTTCATAGATCTCAAAACCAATCCATTTTTTATCTATCGCCCACATCACTTAAGGTTTATCATGGACTTTCAAGTTAGGGAAAATACCATTATCCTTGCTTGTCTAGGGAAATCCTTTTGGAGTCCATCATCTCCTGCATATGGGCCTCTCTTGATCATTGGTCCCTTGTGTTTATCCATCATAACACAAGTCAAACCTTGCATCGTAACCAAATTTGGACCTAGAGTTTCATTTGACCTCTTGCATTCTTAGCTTATCACATCATATATCATACTATTTTCATATATCATACCATTTTCATATATCCCATCTTTGAATTATATCCTTTTCAAATGCATTTTTTCCATGGAATTATTAAGTTCAAGAATATTTGATTTCATTTGATTTCATATGTTCAACTCCACTTATATATCAACATCTCTCACTTTCTTTGCACAATATTTTGTGACATGTACAAATGGCTCAACAAGCAGGAAGTTCTCAAGCAGAAGTCGAGCCCAATCTAGATATTAAACCAAATGAATTATTTGAAGAACACATGGACCTTGAAGATAGGGAGGAGGCCCAAGTTCAAACAATGCATGTTGGAGAGGGGTCGGGATCACTTCATTCTACACCAATGGATGAGCATATAAAAGTAGCTGAAACAGTGGGGAAACAAATTTCTTATAGAAATTTAGATCATTTACTTGAAATGGATATGGAGAAATTGAAATTTTATGCCGACCAACCTAAAAATACAAGTAAGAGGTCAATGACTAAATCTGTAAATAGAATAATCCACGATCATTTCAATCATCTTGAAACACTTGAAAAAACCCAATTGTTATCACGTTTACTTCTTCGTGATGAGCTGAAAGAGTCATTACAATTGTTGGGTGTACATTCTACATCGAATAAGAGGAAACACATGAGACTGCAAAAATATATTGTTGAAAATGTAAAAAAAAAATTAGATTCCATTGGGAAAGGATCTCGATCAGTGGATAGAACCATTGCAAGAAAGGTGATTTTGACATCTATTTTAAATAAAGAAATATCCAGAAAAAGAAAAATGTCAGCACTTTCCACTGAATTTGGTTATAGTAGAACCACACTAATAAAATATGAGAAAAAGAGAAAGGTTTTAGATGATAGTTCTGAAGGCAATTGGGAAATTATGTGTAGAGCTCCTCATTTTGACAGGATTGAAGATGTTGTTAGGAACTTGATCTCAAGTTTTTGGAATGATCAGACCCATCTGTCATCAAATACTAGAGATGTTATGAGGTGCAGGATTGTACCTAGTATTTATGAAGAACATATTAAACATTGGCTAGACATAACACAACTTGAGATGTATATGAACTTTTTTAATATGTATCCTAATATAAAGATTGGGAAAATAGTGTTTGAAAGGTTAAAGCCATACTATGTGAAGATAAATAAGTTTTTTGAAACTTTTTGTTGTCGTTATCACATTGAATTTGATCTCTACTATCAGGTGTTTTGAAAGATGAGAGAAGAAAGATATGGTTTTCAAAAGGCACCTCCTAAACAGGTAAGTTTGTTCATAAAGGATCTATTATGTGATCATGAAAATGGACTTCAAATAAAATGCATAAAAGGACTCTGTGAAACTTGTGGAAATTTGGCTAACTTTCCTTCAACAAATGAAAATGTTGACCTTAAAAAGATAGTAAATTGCAAAATTTACAAGTATGTAAAGTTTCAAACAAATTTTGGGAAAGAATCCACAAGGTTAAACTATGTAGAAGAGGAGATACCTATTGGGAAATTTATCAAAGATTTTCAAAAATTGATCCAACCATACATACATCATTCCTTTTATGCTAAGTGGCAAGCACATAAATTTCAAACATTAAGAGATACTTTCCCACTTGGAACAGTTCTATCAGTAGTTGACTTTGCAGAAAATTACTCTTTTGTACATCAAAAAGAGATTTTCAAAACAGGTCACTATTATGGTTCATGTGTGTTACCAACATGCACAATTGGAATTAGATGGTGTTGAGAGTACAGATGAACAACAAGCCATCAAGAAAGAATATCACTTTTATATTAGTGATGATAAAGAGCATGACACACTTTTTGTACAACATTGTTTTACAAAATGTTTTTTTGAGAATTTGAGAAGCAGGGGTGTAAAATTTGAAAAACATTTTGTGTGGTCAAATAGATGTGCGACACAATTCAAATCATCACGGCCATTTTATGGACTTTCTAGATATCATAAAATTTACAACATACCACATGTTTGGAGTTTCTTTGAGAGTGGGCATGGAAAGGGTGAGCATGATGGCACAAGAGCTTGCATCAAACGTGCTTTAAGAGAGCATCAATGATTTATTCATAAGATCATATAGACGATGCACATGATGTTGTTGAATGGTGCAAGAAACACATTGCATCAAATGAGGTTGCCACATTTTCAAGAACAAACCGAAACATTGCACATAGAGTGTTTTGGTTGATATCAAGTATGTATAAATTACATTTTAAAAAAATAAATTTATTTAAATTTAAAATTTACACACACACACATATATATACACACACACATGTTCAAGTTCACATATTTTTTTTGCAATTATATTTATCTAGTTGTGGATAGAAGATCAATGCATGGATGCAAGAGGGTAGAAAAAACAAGATCTTTTCATTGTGTTATGAGTTCAGATAGTCACCCTAGATGGACATTATACACGAGGGATTACTCTTGTTTTTGCACTGAGTGCATTGTGGGAAACTCTCATGCATGCAACAATGAAGAACTTGAATATGTTAGTAAATGGGATATGGTGCCACTATTTGTTTCAGACACATATGATGAAAATGAGGATGAAAGATTTCAAGACATTCCTTTGATTTCAATTTATTATGACCATATTTTAGGATTGGTTAGAAAAGGTATGTATGTGTAAGTGTTCAATAATTTAAATATTATATAAATTTAATGATATTTAACTTGTCTAGAGACAATTCTATTTTCTTAATAATTTTATTGTGTAAATTTGGTGTACAGGAGATGTTTTTGCAGTTATAGCAGAGCCTGGAAACATAGAAGGTGTTAGCTATTATTTACTGCGTTGCACAGAAGAGAGGAATAAGCTAACAAGGCCTGAAACAAACGATGGAATGTTATTTCCCACAGGGGAGTTTGAATTTAAAATTATATATATACATTATGTACATGTGTACATTACCTTAAAAACATTAAATATATATTGTACAAACCTTGAGCATGCAAATGTTGTACACATGCACACGTATTACCTCAGGTTCATGTTTATCGTGTAGGTTTTGTTGTTGTGCAAGGGATATATCTAAAACAAGTCAAAGTTGTTCAACATGGGATTCATTTTGTGGACTATCAAGTTGATAGCAAAGTATATCAATATAGTGATCTTATAATTGCTTCCGCCCTACATATTCATGCAATTCCACATGCACGTGGATGAAAAAAATGGAGACCAGATAGTGATGACCATCAAAAATTTACATGTTATTCAAGAGCGGGTTGAACCAAAATGTTTGAGTTAGATTATATCCATGATTTTCAAGTTCACTTGTACATGTACATACATGTTCAAGACGAGAACTTATAGTAACTTGTTTGAACTCTGGATTGTTTTAGTTACTTATAATATGTGTTGATGACAAGTGTTTTAAATTTGGTTGGACACAAATTAGGGGTTGAAATACATTGAGAACCTTAAATTGAGTAGATATTTCTGTAGATACCTAAAATTGGTCTAGGCCTGCGAGTACATATTTGACATAATTTTCTATAGTCCATGGTCATGATTAAATAATGTCAATTATTTAATTACCCTTTCTAACACATATTTCCTCTATTAATTAAATACCCCTTTTTAATTAATTCATTAATTCATTATTAATAGTTATTCAACTTGATTAATTAAATAAATCATATTTATTTAATTATGTTGCGAGCTAATTAATTCTCCCCCCTTTATCTATCAATTAAATAATTTATTATTTAATTACCCCTTTATCATACTTTTTGACTATAATTAAATATTTATTAGTTAATTATTCAATTCTACCCTTTTCAAAAGTCAAATTAAATAAATTATCTTTATTTATTTAATTAAATCTTCTATTTTTGAATGTTGAATTAAATTAACATTTAATTCACATTTAATTCATTTATGTCACATTCCTCTATCATTCAGTTATCTAAGTCATTCACTTACCTTCTGACTTCAGATCTATTTTTAGTTCTTCAGTTATCTCTGAATTTAACTGTTGATCATCTCTGCAGGAAGACTCTCTGTCACAACTAGTCGATTAACTAGTTCTAACTCATATGCATGTATACATTTATTAATTAAATATCTTTTATTTAATTAATCAATTTAATAATGCATTTGAATTCCTCATCTTCGAGTTCTAACTTTGTCTTTTGCATTCAAAGTCTATTTCTTCTATTTTCGAAGATTCTTAACTAAAGATTAAGATCTTGTTCTATTTTTAGTCTTTCCTGACTCATGTTCTAACTCACGTTCTATCTGAGACAGAACTCACATCGCATGGCATTCATCAATCTTGTCCATCGATCTATCTTTCAATCTGAGCCGATCGTTTGAAAATAAAAATCTATAAAATGGCCTGTCATAATCATTATTCCTCCTCCCGAAATCACATACTTTTGAGAAGAGAGTCTATTCTTCGATATTTTGCTTAGACATTCAACATAGCTATACTTGCATTCAAACACAAAAATCTGAGGGCAAGAATACTAAAAAGGAAAAATGAAGAAGAGCAATGGAGATAATTCAAAGGAATGAATGCATATTCGGTGAGATCAATTCAGTTTGTTTAGTTTTTATCATGTTTTCATATTCGTTCTTTATTGTTAGATTTTAGATTAGTTTTGATTAGATTAGAATTAACAATTGTTCATTCTAGTTGCAGATCTTATCACAAGATTTATTCTAATGTTACAATTTCCAATTATATATTTGTTCCATGGAATTCAAGTACTTTTTATGTACATAATGTGCAAACCTTGTCATAAAAAAATTCATTGGAAGAGTGATGTTGGGAGTAGAAGAAAATTTAGTGTTAGTTTCAATGATCCCCCAAATCTAGCATCTCAACAAAAAAGACAATTGGCATGCAAGGAGATGTTATGACCACATCTCAAGATGTTTCTTCTCCTATACATCCAAGAAAAATAATTGATTCATTAGTCCATGTCTTCTATATATATAAAGTGAATATTGTCTCAATCTTCTTTTTTGTTGTAGAAAAAGAAACTTAACATATTAAAATTTGTGTCTTGTAGAATGTTGTACCAAACAAAAAATCCCAAAAGTGTCTAGTATGGTGTGCTTCATGTTAAGTCAAAACCCATAGTGTGTGTGAAAGAATTATATATAATAAATTAGGGAAGATTGATCTCAAATTCATTCTCTCATAGTATCCACCTAGGTCAAAGACCTTGAGATGTGATGGGAACTTCTCTTTGTGTCTATTGGTTGTCCCATCTTAGACCCACTAAGAAAATCAAATGTCTTATTGAATACTAGGGATTCCTCTTGTTTATTATTTTATTATAAGTTATTACATGCATTGGATACATTTTAACCTCAATCCTACATAATTTGGTGCATAAAATCTACTACTATATTAAGATAAAGTTGATCTTCACATGTCAACATAACTAAGTATTCAAAAACAATCAATCACATTTTTCACCTAATTTTACTTTTCTTAAATCCTTTTCTACATTCCTCCTCTTCTTTTATTCCATCATCCTATATTTCATATGAAATTTTCCTCATAATTCTTCTTTTGAGAGCTAACTTGTGTATTTTTTACACAAATAATCTCTTCAGTCCAATCATCATCAACTACCTAATATTTTCTTATTCCTCCACCTAATTTAGGCATATCATTATTTTTTTCATCTCTTATAATTCTTTCTTCTTAAGTTCTTTTTTTTAAAACAATGTTATTTTGAACATCATCTTGTAAGACACTAAAATAATTTTGTCAAACCACTATTATTATTTTATCATATGTACCATAATTAAGATCCATTATTATTCATTATCTTCCATTAATACTTTATTACAATTCAATGAATTAATTCCTATTATTTATTTAAATTTAATTAATTTCCCGCATTTAATAAATATATTAAATTCATATTGTCCATCTCTTATCCATCAAATAGTTAATTATTTTATCAAACTCCACCTCAAATGCACACATTATCCATTTAAATAAAGAATTAAAATTTCTAGTTCCATCTCATTTAGTTAACTAATAAATCAAGATTAATTAACTCATTAATCTTGAATTAGTCCACTCACTGATCTATTCAATTCAATTCCTCATGCAATCAATCAACTAATCCATGGAATCAACTAACTCTTTCATACACTTAGTTAACTATTTTATGAAAATATTTGACACTTCCTAACTCACAATCAATCTTGTTCACTCACTCACCAATTCACTTAACTCAATAATCATTAATTAAAATTTTAAATAAGTCTTAACTTCTCCATGATTTCCACTTCTCTTCATTAACTCCAAAATTAATGGAGTTACTCAAGATTCAATATCAAGTCTAGATCATCCATTCATCCTTTCAAAAACCCATAAATGCATCCTCAACATATTATCTTCAACATTGATCATTAATATAAAATCATGTTATTAATTTTATCATCCAAAGAATGGTAATACTATGCTAGTATAATGAGAACATGCATATCATTGTTATCTTGAGCACAATAATACAATGCTCAATAAAAGGTTTTCTTGAGTTAGTTAGGATTTTAGATTTTTTCTTTAATGCCAAAAGTTATAATTTAATGCTTATATGAGTATATGGTTCTATTTTTATATGATTAAATGATTATATTTTTAAAATATTATATGCCTACATGTTGAGATTATATTTATTCCCCATGTACTATTGTTTCTCTTTTCTAGCAATTTCTTATATCCTATGATGCAACCAATTTTTGAGAGGGAATATTCTATCACTAAGGTTTTCCTAGTTAGATCTATAAATAGTTGCAAGTGCTTATAGAGGTCCATCTTATGAAAAAATATACATAGAAGGAAAACATTCAAGATCATATACATCCAAGGAATGTGTGTGCAAAATATTTATTGTGATTGACAACATGTGAATGAATTTAATTATAAAGTGGCATTCATTTCCTAAAATTATACTCTAGAGATATCAAATGTATATATCATATAAGGAAATGTAAGTTGTAAGAGATCATCAAATAAGAAAATGTATGTATATTGAATATAAGAAAATGTATACATATATCATATAAACATTTCGATATTGATCAATGTATAAACATGTAACATGTTATAAGCAAAGTGCCAAATGTATGTATATCATAAAAGCAAATGTAAGTTAGAGATCATCAAATGTGGAATACTAAAGATCATCATTTAAGATCATCATATAAGGAAATGTCAAATACTAAAAATCATCATATATAGCAAATGCAAGTTAGAGATAATGAATGTCAAATACTAGAAAGATCATCATATAAGCAAATACATGTAGTAATGATAATAAATCTAATGTAGGGCCTAATACGAATGTTGACTCCTAGTCGAACGACCATCTGAATGAGAGTGGTCCTACTCTGATGGATGTATTGAGCCCTGCAAATAAAATGGTGTAAGAAATGTGTTAAATACATATAATTTATATTAAATATGTATATAGATCTATGCATACATAGTCATGTACATATACACATGTATATATAAAAATTTAAAACTCATATGTCCACTAGCATCAGATTCATCCACAAAGTCACGTTGATGTGCACGATCTGGAACAAGGCTAGGAGTGACATTAGGTATGTCCACCTACAAATATATAAATTTATATATATCAGTACATGAATATCTATTTATTAAAACTAAAATTTAAAAATAATTATAAAGTAATTGAAACATGCACATGCACACATACATGCACATGATTTGATATTGGATGACCTAAGTCCTCTAAAATGGACGCCTCCACCATATCAACTATGCGATCAAGCGAAGAATCAATATCTGTATCCCTTTGATCTATCTCATGTCATGCCAACAACGATGAGTGGAAGGGACTATGTAGGTGAGATGGCATCGACGATAATGAATCGGAACCAACCAACATCTTAGTAAAACCCATAGTTTGTGCAGCTATCGAATGACCAGATGGTGGATCCTGACGTGCACTAGTGCTGGGTTGAGAGTGATGGGATCCTAGAAGTGAACGACTTCCATGTGCCAAATGATCTCTAACATGCTCTATACCAATCCCATAGTCTGATGCAATGAAGGCATATGCCTCCAAGAGTTCCTCAGCCAAACAATACAAAGTCCTGTGTGCCATATCTTCTGTAAGTGCCTCAAGCTCTGTGGGAGTAGGGAGTCCTACTACTATGAAAGGATCCATGGTGGTCCACTATGCTAAATATGGCATGGGTTGGGGACGTATAGACATCAAATACTGACCTACATGATCAACAAATATCCTAGTGGTGGCAACTGCAATGTCACCTACAGTATCAATTGCTTCCTTTTGGGAAGCAATGACAACCTCGTATGCTATGGGGGCTAGAGCTAGGGTGAGAGCAGGAGACCTCACACCAACCAATACCCCAAACATTGGGGTCGGTCTATCTTCTCGATGATAAGTGGGTCTGTCAGCAATCCTACCATGCCCCTGACCAACATATGGTGGAATGTCCAGGTAGTTGACTTTGAGGCCCGAATGGACCTCAGCATACAACTACTAAACAAAATATAATGGAATCTAGTCATTGTTTGGGTATTGACCATGTGCTGTGAGAAATCATGGGTAGATCAATGAGGCCATAAAACGATCAACACATCTAGTGACCTGGTATCCCCTAACCTTACGTGCATTTTGATAAAATGGAAAACAATTGGTTTTTATCATTTCTTTGGTCACACTATCTTGTATTTGTTTAAGGGGAACCTCACCATGTACTTCTTCCTGCATGCGGGAAAGAATAGAAGCTACTCTATCTGGAGAAAGATGCACTAGTCCTCTCAAGTTCATCTCTTAGTTTTTCAAGACTATGCAATATTGACATGCATGGTTCAGAATATATCCCTGGGTTTGCACTTTGCACTAATGAGTCTTTCAATTTATTAATCTCATTAGTGGTATTTGCAAACAAATAGTCCGAAGGTGGAACATCTGCATTATCCATGTTATGTATGTATGTATGTGTACCTCAAGGAGCAATGAGACCTTAGTTTAAATAATATATCTAGATATAAGGAATAGAAATCTAAAACAGTCCTAATAATTCATCTATTCATCAATAATATTTCCATACCATTAACAAAAAACATGTTCAACATCTATCATAATTTTTAATAATCAAAACATTCACATTACTAGATTGCACAAAAAACATAATCTAAAACAATTCTAAAATTTAAATTTACAAGTGTGCGTGTGCACTCTAGTACAAAATGTGTCATTAAAGACAGTTTAAAAAACATTGATAAAGGTTGCATCTAAGATTTATTTCCTACAACTAGTAACAAAGGGAAAAAATCATTACTTAACATTGGTGGTCATGTAAAATAAATTTAGTCATTATTTAAGGCACAAATAAGAGAAGAAAATGAGACAAATGATAAGCTTGTAAATATGATTTCTAAACTATGGAAGGACAACATTAGTGCTTCCCAAAAAAAATCTACTTCATGAAAATATAATCGTTTGAAATTGGATGGAAGAATCTTAATTCTTAAAGCTACGATCTAATACATTCTAATCTATATTATGTCATGTTTATTGATCCTCTTGAAGATCTCTCAAGATTTAGATAAAACAATAAAGAAATTATTATCGGGTGGTTCAAATGAAAGTAAGTGTATTCCTCTTATTAAATGGGACACTATATGTCTTCCCAAAGGTCTTGATGGCTCGTGAACTAAAGTCTTATCAAAATGGAAATAAATGATTAATTACCTATTTAGAATTATATGAATGTAAATATATCAAAGAAGATATCTAGGGTGGTTATATGATTAATTATTTGAACCATGTGGATTATCCAAGTGGCTTATAGTGGACTTGGAATAATTTTGATTTGGCTCCCATTCCACATAAAATCAAAAGGATTTTAAAACATGGATGAATTTCACAAGTAAAAAAATTATATACCACATAGGACAATTATTTAATATTATATAAACTATTTAGCCATAATAAAAATAAAAATGTTGAACATGAAAGGGAAAATGGTGCAAAATGTTATGAAACACATATTGAAAAGAATAACATCATAGAAAAATAAGAATTCAAATTTAGAAATATTTTTGAATAATGTAGAAATGAACCCCATGATATTAAAATTATACTCCATGATGCAATTGTTGATAATATTAATAAAATTGTTAACACACATAAAAAAATGAAATTCATTATATCTCCAAGTTACTTAAGAAAAGAGAGGACCTTTCCGAATAATAATGATATCCCATATTCAAATTTTTTAATGAGCTTGATAAAATTGTAATAATTCTGGAACCCAAAAATGGTTACTTAAAATTGATGAGAACATAAGATGAAGTCTTAAATTAAAGAGATCATCATGAACCATTCAATTTTGAGCTTAAAAAATTTTAAATGAATACTTTTGTAAAATTACTAAAGTTGTAAAAAATAAGACCTTTACAAAATAAATTAAATATTTAGGCAATCAAAATTTCTAATTAAAATAAAATTATTATTAATTTTTGTTTTAATTCTCTCAATTCTATTAGGATTACTAGTAAGTAGAAAGATAAAAGAGCTACTTGTAGAGTAATAAAAACCTCAATAGTGAGAAATAAATTAAGAAATGTTTGATTAATGAGGCAAACTCATCTTCACTTAAGCATAAATTGTAAAATATTGTAAAAAGCACTAGCAATAAGATCATGAGTAGATAGTCCTATTGAAAATGGTACTTGAGATTTTAATGGTAGGATTCCATGAGTTCATAAAAAGCTAATTAATAACACAAATGATGAAATTGAATGATTTTGGCACTTTAACTCTAGAGTGTCACTCAATGTAAATGATGTTTTAAAATTAAAAAAAGGGTGATCAAGACCACACACCACATATTAAACATTAATTGGAATGTAGCCAAACAAAATTGTGTAAAATTTCTTGAAAAATATATTCGTTTAAAAATATCACAAAGGGAATTTGAATCTTGTAAGCCTTTTTATTGTATGTCTCTTAAAATTTATAATACATATTGTAAATACGACATGTAGTTTTTATCTATCATGAACTATTATGTAATATTAATTATACTTGTATACTAACCAAATTTTAGAAGAGTGTGGTACAATTAAAATACCAAATTTATCCAAGGACTTATTAGATTTATTTTAATGTGTTAGATACAATGATTGTAGTTTTTGTAAAAATGTGTTTAAATGAGAAGCATTTACAATGCGGTGGGTTATCAAAGTTTATATCATGTACCCATGATGGAAGAAAAATGATCTGGGAAATAAAATGTTTGAGAAAAAGAGATATGAGATAGTAAAATACAATTTGAAGAGTGGACGTGAAGATTCTAAATATGAGTTGGTCACAAGAGAAGCAGTGCTAATTTTATTTCTTTGTGGAGACATATGATATAGTTCTTAAGGTGGCATCTAATATAATTTATATTTTTTTAAGTAGTGATTCTTAATCTTCTGATATATTTTTTGTAATAAATGTTAAGTTGTAGTTGATGTCAATTTTATTTTGCTTAACGTTTTTTAATATTTAAATGTAGGTGTTTTGGAGAATTTAAATATATTGTATATGAGGATTGTGATCAAGAGGTTAAATAATTTATCTTTCATCATGGATACTTTCAATATAATTTGGATACAATTTAAAAATATCTATTAAATCAACCTTTTGAGGAGATATTATATTTTTTATATTTAATTTTTTAAAAGTGTGTTTCTTGGAAATTTTAAAATTTGGTAATGATGTTACCAAAATATCTATGAAATATGTTTGTGAATTAAAATTGTGCTATTGAGGCCTTGATAAATAAATGGTATGAACTTGTATTATCAATATTTGATGTTTAATATTTTGGTCAAGCTATATTTGATTGATAAGGTTGTGAGAAGATCTTGCTTATTCTTGAATACAAAAATGGATTGTATACCTTCCTTGTTTAACTCTATTTTCCTTCTTTGTCCATTGGAATTGAATATGGAATTTGTTCATGTGATTTTATGGTTATTTGATTGGTGTGTCCCATCCACTTTGTTTGTGGTTTTCTTATGGGCACTATTGCATTACTATTCAATCAAATCAGGTTATCAAATGGAAAATTTAATATTAAATTCCTTAAGTTGGCTTTCTAGATTGTGTTGGGGAAATCATGCCTCCCAAAAGCTAGTGAATTTTCCTTAGATGAAATTCCACATGAGAATACTTATATAGGATATCTAGATAAGTCACACATTTGTCTTCGCATATCTATCTCTAAGGTTTCTACTATGCATGTCTACTAAATAATCTTCCAATCACCTATTACTCAACTATTCATATTCTTCTAAGTTCTAGAATTAGCATTGTTGTGAGTTAGAATGGTCTAATTCCCTCTCACAATATCTCTTATCTCTATTTATCAATTGATAATTTATGCTTATCATTTAATTCCACTTGGGATAGAATATGGAAGGCTAGCCCATTTAAGATGACTTAGAATTTATGGAAAGAAATAAATTGATGAATATTTAATGATAGGGACATCCCATTTAATTATTTACAAAATAAATTGAAATCATCATTTATGAGAATATTTCAGCCAAATTTAGAATGGTTTCATGTAGAGAAATTGAGTTCACTAGCTAGGACAATAGGATGACAAATAACTAGTTAGGTTTCAGTCTCCTATTGGGTTTCTCCTATTGCTTGAGTAAGGTGTGTATGATGGAAATTAGATGGTTGGAACCTCATTTTGGAAGATAATAAATAAATGTGGATGGGGCTTGCAAAGGTAATTGAACTCCAATTTGGGTTGCTTCTATAATAAAAAATGACAAAGGTAATCTCCTTTGAGTTGTATCTAAGATAATCCACCCATCCACACATAATGAGGTTGAGTTAGATGACTTATTTGAGGGGATAAGACTGTGCCAACATATCATTAAAGTTGTGGGTATTGAAGGAAAACCCTAAATTCTAATTAATTTTTCTCTTTTAGAAGATCACCAATTATAGGCTTAGCTCAAAGTTACAAAAAAATATTGTTATTTTTGGATTTTATGAGGCCGTTCTTGATAAGAAAAATATGCAAAGAGGCCAATATACATAGGTGTAACACATGATCCAAAACACACATGATCTATCAAAATGATATGTGAAGTAAGTGAAATATTTTTTTGGATCAATCAAAGTGATATATGTAAATCATATTTTTCAATGTGAAAACATATTCATATTTATATGCTATATTTTTTAACCAACCAAAAGAATTATGAAATAGAATTTACTTCATTATCTAGACCAATTATAGAGTTAAACACTATTGTATAATTGATGTTTCATCTATCAACTTTGCACTAGATCTAAAGTATTTTTCATCTAAATTCTCATCCATCCGAATAAGTTCCATATATATTGAACACCACGCTTTTTATGCATCCTAATTAGCCAATAAAATATATGTGAATATATAACTTTTGATGCACAATTATTTGACTATATGTAATATGCTAACCAAATATGATGCTCCTACTACTTCCATATATAATCTAAAATTAACCTTGCACAACTCTCTAGAATAAGTGCATGATCATCACTAGTTTAAAATAATACCAAGTTTCAAGGTCTTTCTATCTTCCTTTGTATTTTTGGTTGGATTAATGAATGTTATATGTACATAAATATTTCAATTTGAGTGGAGTTATAGTATTGTGATTCAATTTCTTAACTACATGAAGTTTTACATTTTCCCTTTTTTTCTCCAAATTCTTCTTAAATCCATACCTTGAATAAATGTTTCATGATCTAATTAAATTGGAAAAGATGATATATCTTCATCTATGGAGTTCAATTTCTTAGTTTCATGAAGTTGTATCATTTATTATCTTTTCTTTGAATTCTCAACTTCATACTCTTTTGATATTTGAGTCTTTGATTATTTTCTTGGTGTTATGTTGAACTATATACCAATCAAATACAATTATTCAAAATCATCAAAACAAAATTATTTTCAATTATCAAAAACAAATTAAAAACATGGAATCAATTATTCAAATTATTAAAAATATAGTTTAACAAGAAAGTTAGATTAGATGATGATGGAAAAAATGGGGGTTTTGGAACAGGGTATGGATACCCATCAAAGCATTTAAGAAAAAATTGGGGTTTTCGAATAGGGTGTGGATACCCATCAAAACATTTAAATTCAATAGAAAATCATTTAACTATGTGAATGGATTTGTTGAAAATGCTTTAGAAACTTTCAAACAAATATAATTCATGCCACAAATTTTGCACCAAAATGAGCTATGGAACAGTGCAACCAACCTGAGAGGACACGTTAGAGGGTGATGGAGGTTGCTCGAAGGTGAACATGTTTGTGGGCCGTGTTTGTGCAAGTTATTTTTCGCCGGTTCACCGCACACACTGCCTTGTTTGTCGGTTGCCTCTGTCACTGTTCGCCGAAATCTGTTGGTGAAATGATAGAGTTTTTTTTTTTAAATCTCTATTAAAGGGGTTCGACCGAACCCCAGTTCGTTCAAACCCCTTTATTTTAATATTTTTTCTCATAAGTCAATGGGGTTCGAGCGAACGGTGGGTTCAGCCGAACCCGGTGGTTCGACCAAACCAATATAATGGTTCGGCCGAACCAATGGGTTCGGTCGAATCCCTTCACTTTGTGTAGAGGGAAAAAATGACTTTTCCCTTCCTCCACAAAAGTGTTCACCACTTATGCGGGTTCACCCTTTTACAAGATTGGACAGTTGATGTGATTCATGCATTTAATATCGCTTTATTGCCACCACTTTCTATAACTGTCATGGGATAGAGGGGTATAAACTGCTATACCACATGCTTCTTTTCATTTCACTATGGGGTAGTGGGATCCTTACCTCTATAAGGCACAAATTAGATGATAGTGATCATAATGTTCAAATTTTAGAGATAGAATATGAGCATGCGCATACTGAAAAAGTGGCCAATAATAATGAATATTTTTTGAGTCTTGGTTTGAAAAGGCAAGTTGTAAATCCACTAAGTAGTATATTATTTGTTTAATAGTGTTTAATCAAAATTTATAGGCAAGAGCTTTATGTGTATAAGACATAATATGATATATATTATTTTTTTATAGGCAACAAAAAGAGTGCAAAGAAAATGTGGAGAAAAAATAAAAGGAAAAAAAAGATACAGTGCCACCATCTTGTAGAAGCCAAAGCTTTTTTTATTCAAAAAATATAGTTGATGAAAATGATAGTTGTGATGATGTGCAGCCTAGTATAGCACATGGTTATGTGCAACCTAATATAGCACATGGTAATGTGCAACCTGATATAGCACATGGTTATGTGCAACCTAATATAACACATGATGATGTGCAACCTGATATAGCACATGGTGATGTGCAATTTTGTAATGATATCTTAGGACTAAGTCTAAGAGAGATTATTGCAAAACATTAGGGCAAAGGAACAACATGTCTGCAAATTCTTTTTTCAACATTAAAGGATGTGTTTACTAATGTGGAATCCATGAAGACTAGTATTAATCTACCTACTCATGCCAAACTTGATGTGGCCAAGGAGCATGAAGTTCTAGTTAATGAAATTCATGAAGAGAGACCGCTTGCATCTGTTGTTCCTCAAAGTGCGCATGTTGCATCTAGAAATTTTGATGGAACTAGTGGATCAACTAGAACTAATAGTAGTGCTAATTTAATAGAAGATATGGATGCTTTTGTCAAAAGACAAATAAAGAGTCAATATTTGTACAAATCTATTTTGAGGAATGCAAAAGAAAGAAAATTAGAAGGCAAGAAGCCATTCTTACTTGAGGTATTGAGAGATGGTGAGCCCATTGGGCGAAATGCTACAAAGTGGGCCATCGAGTTGGGTGTAAGATGTAGGGCCCATTTGGATATTTGCAAAAAGAATTTTGCAGAGCAAGATCCATGATTTGTGGAAAATGTTATACAAAAAATGGAAAATTCTTTTGAGACTACTCGTGGATAAATCTCTATAAAATATTACAAGAAAAGGATGAGAGTTCCATTTAAAAATTATAGATACATGTGCATAAAAACAATCATGCTGGGAAAATAGATGTTGGACTCCTGTCTATCTCCCAAAGAGTGGGAGGCATTGAGAGAAAGTATGCATTCTGAAGAATATTTGGTAAAGAGTAACAGAGGGAAGAGAGCAAGAGATAATGTGAGGGTTGGATATACATTTGGCTAAGGTGGGTTGCATGCTAAAATGGAAAAATTTGTAGTAAGTGTATGGATTTTTGGTTCAATTTACATTGTGTTATTAATTTTGTTTTTTTATTGAACTAACTATAGGTTGAAATTGACATTGAATTTTAGGTGGAAAACAGTAATAGAGAAGCAGGTGCAAAAGATATTTTCTATTATATGGCAGCACTAGATGCCAGTAAATCTAAGAGTAGGATGAAGTTGAAATCCAATTCATCAATAGAGATTTCACAACAATCTGTTCAATGCCCAGTAAGAGCCTCTGCAGATCATGTCAACTCATATGAGAAGGGTACCAAAAGGTAATGAGTTGCATATTAGGTCTCAATCACCAAGTTTCGCAATTGGTTGAAACCATTAACCCTATGGTTGTTGCATGGAATGAGCATAGATCCATGGATTCAGATGAGGTAAGAGGCTCTATTGATCTCATTTATTCTTGTTTAGCAATTTTATATACAAATTCCTCTTAATATATAGATTATTGAAATATGAGTGTAGGAGAATCCAACCCAGTTTCTTTATTGTTGGAGTGATCTAAAAAATGTTCTTTTGGACAACTTTATAGCTTGCATTCTTTACTTGACTATTGAATGCTTTGTATATTTTTTGGCATGATGGTTAAACTACATGCAAAGCAATTTTTTCAAATCAATAGGAAAATGAAAACACCTTCAGGGTGTCAACAGAGCTATCGATATTTTTGGAGGGATTCGTGGGGTGGCTTCCCCCCAATTATGGAGTTCTGGAATAATGTTGAGTGCCTGGAAAACACAATTATTCGACATGGGAAGTGTGTGGATGATTATGGTAGATGTGTGGGTGGGGTGGGGGTGAATCTTTTGAATGGATGGATGTTGACTCTCTTGTTGTCCCTGACTTTGTTAAGGTGTCATTAGGAGACATACTAGCTTCTTGTAGAATTAGCTTGTCAACCTTTGAAAATTAAGTTATATGGTTTGGGTCTAAATCTGGCGAGTTTTTTGTCAAGTTGGGATATGAAATTCAGAGGAAGAGGCTTCAAGGTGTGGATTGGCCAATAAATATTTGTCGAAAGGATGGAATTCTTCCCAAGGTCGGATCTTTTCTTTGGACTGTTTTACACCAACAAATTCTGACAAGTGATAGATTGGTCCTTTATGACTTCCATGGGCCAAGTTGGTGCATGTTATGTCACAAGGAGTGCGAAATGACCAACCTTTTTCTTCTAAATTTATTTTTCTCCTCAAAGTGTTGGGATTGGTTGCAAGGTGCTTTGGGTTGACATACTCCAAGACAACAAGACCTGTTAGCGTTTTTGTGGGGTTGGTTGACATGGAAATGGAGTAATTTCTAGGTGAAGGAATGGTTGGTGGCTCCCTCTTAGCTAGTTTGGCCACTCTAGAAAGAGTGAAATAGAAGAATATTCAATGATTCAAGTCTTCTAGTTTCTAAAGTTATCAAGAAGATAAAAGGTGGCATTATCTAGTTGTTGAATTTGAACTATCATCACAAAAGGGCTACATGTTTCACTAATTGGGACAATGAAATCCAAAAGGTTTGGCCATCCTTGAAGCCCCCTAGTGAATTGGTTGCAGTTTTAAGCAAATAAGGTCATCTAGGTGGTCCTTGCCTAGCGTTGGCTTCTATAAGTTAAGTTTTGACAGTTCCTTAAAAGGAAACCTAGGCAAGTCTAGGGTTGGATGTGTTATCCGTGATGGTGCAGGTTGGTGCCTTTGGGAACTATCAAGAAGAATCAGGGTGTCAACAAATAACGAAGAATAATTTGAAGCTTTGGCATGTGGGGTGAGGCTCTATCTTGCCAAGGTAATAAAAATGGTTGAAATCGAGGGGTAATCTCAAGTTTGCATCAATGTGGTATTAAAGCGGAGTTTCCCGAATTGGAAACTAAAAGGGTGGATAACCAAAATCTAGGAGGTCTTGGAAAAGTTAGATGGCTTCATGTTAAAGCATAGGTACAGGGAAGCGAATGGAATGGAAGATTGGTTGGGAAATTGTGGCGTTGAGCAAGAAGATCTGGAGGATATTTTTGATGACTCTAACCTTCCAAAGGTGTTGGATAACTTGGAAAATGTGGATGCTCTAGGGATCTAGTTCGAGCTCTATGGTCCCGTTCTTTTCTGTATGGAAAATATTTGAATGAATCACTATATTTCCTCGGCCCAAGAATGTTCAAAGGCTGAATTGCATGGTTAGATATGGAGTGGCTAGTGGCCACACCTCCCTCGACTGCATGGTGATGGTGGATGAGCTTGTTGTAACATACTAACCCTTTAATGATGTAAAAATTTCTTATTTTACACCTTACAAGTAAATAAGCTAACAAACCATTGCAATAAATTTTTTATTTTTCTTTATTCATAATTTCCATTAAAGATGCATAATATATTATAACACGAATTCCTTTCCATTTCATAAAATACATCAATGAAAGAAAGAATACATTTTCATACATAGCTCAATGAGCTTTAGAACAAATAGTTGTAAGATGGTCTATGATCCTTCCTTTCAAATATTGGTTCTTTTTTCGCCTTCCATGGAGGAGAAGCATCATTTAGGTGCTTTTTCACAAACCAAAACTCATAATGTGGTCACCACACATCTATCATCTGATCGATGGCCCTTCCCTTCGACGAAGAGATTGGTAGAGTAACCGATAATGACAACCAATTGAGCATAGTGTTGTGTCCTACATAACTAGAACTTGTAATCCCACAATCTTTGTCTAGCATGTAATATTGGATCACAATGAACTGACAATGGAGCTAAAGGTCATCACACTACTTTGGCCAAAGTGTTTCATTCATTATGTTCTATTGAGATTCATCTATCACATACACTAATCAAGGTCGATTTGACTTAAGGCTATCTTAAGCTACGCATAGGTATTTCCTTCAATGGATAGTCCATCATCCCAGATAACCTACAATCATATTAATCTACTTGGAATAGACATGTTCATTTAATAGATAATAACAAAACTATTTATTTTTTAAAGAAAGAAAGAAAGCAACCACAAATGAAGTCATAGAATCGATAGTTCAACATAATTGGTTTAAAATGAAATTACGAAAATAAGTCTTTATGTATATATTTTTAAATTAACTCATATGTGATTGAGATAAGAAGACAATGGCCACTTTTGTGAGCTAAAATATGTGGGTCAGTTATCTATAAGATCTTATGAGAATAACATTAGAGAATAATATCGAAAGAAATATGTAATATTTGATTTTAAATGGCAATATAATAGATTATGCAGATGAATGCAGAAGTTCAAAACAAAGATATAAAATATGACTTTTAGTAAATTAAACATTAATTGATTATCATATTCACATTGTGGAATAAATGATAATCAAATTTAAGCAGGGATATCAATGATTTCCTGAGGATAGCATGATCAATTATTCTTTTCTAGGAACTGGTTTTACTGGGTATTATCTTATTCTATTCTATTTGATTTTCATATGAATGAAAATGGATTTCATTCTTATTGAATGAAACAAAAATGGATTAGATTTCTATTTATTTATTTATTTGTTTTAAAAAGAAACAACTCAAAGTAGATGTGAGATTATAGTTTATTTTATTTTATTTTATATTTTATATATAAAACTATTGGCCAATATCATGTTTTTGGCAAGTTTTAAATATATAAATTGATATTAAGTTTTTATAAATTAACATATTTAGATTCGGTATAATTGTTGCAAGTAATGGAATGGAGGTAGGAACATTAGAGTTCTCAAGAGTAATAAAAGTTATCAAAAAACCTTAGTTTGTAACTTCTTTTGCTAGATGTATGGAATTTGTGTCTTTATAAATCTTCTGAATATCTGTTAGTTTTACGTTAATTCTTCCTAGTATTCTTTATGCCTTGTGAAAATGGTTGCGCAAGTATGAGTGTTTAATATATGCTCCATATCTTATTATTAAGCTTTTTGAGTATAGTTTAATTGGTCTATGAGTAATAAAATTGTGTATATTGAAATGAACTAAGTTTCTTTTATCAAGGCTGCTGTTTTAGGTAAACATAGTGGGCTAGGTTGCAGAAAAATCTGCTTGCATGTGTTTAAGAACCTTATCAAACTATTTCTGGGTTTTATTCTTTGTTGTTTTCCCTTTTCAAAACATATTGAAGTTTTAATTTTGGTTGAGGGACTTAAAAAAATAATGATTGTTTCAACCTGCAGATTTAATGTTATGATTCAATTTATATGATCTAATTACTCATGTTATTTTGTTTTGTTCTATTATTACAAAGGGATATGTGATAAAAGTATCAATTGATTATTATTTCCTTTAAGCTATAATCCACTATAGAATGCATTGGATTGTTTTGTTGGTATCATGCATGTGCATAATTAAGTTAAATTGTGGTAAATCATCCTAGTTGTGCTTGAGGATTGTGTGCATCATCTTGCTTTTTGAAGAATTCCTGAGAAATCTTATACTTTTGTATATTCGTAATTTTTGACCTTGAACTATTGGTTTTCATTAAGGGTATGATTGAATTGTTAGATTATGTGTGAGTTGAGTTTAGATGTTATACATTTCTATCGACCAAATTAGTGTTGGTTCAAGTCTTGTGTTGACTATTCTATGCATTTACTAAACTATAGTGAGATCAATGATGAGTGGAATCGATATGTTAAAATCATTATTGACCAACCCAATTTTTGTGGAAGTTCAAAGTGTTGAACTACGGTGCCTTTGCAAATTATATACGTAGGCAAGGCCATCTGAGACGAGCCCCCGAGGACTAGGTCTGGCCCCTAGGGTTTGTTCTCTTATTATTATATTTCAGAATTATCATTGTTATGTATTCTATTGGTTATCACGTGTCTGGTGTTATGTTTGTGATTGTCTTGGAATTAGCTATACTATCTAAGTTTTACTTAATGTTGTGGAATCAATGTCTCCCTTTGATTCCCCATCGTTGATTGTTTAAGCCACTTAGCTATCAAACTAAAATATTATAGTTTATAATTAGTTGAAATCTGTTCGCTTTCATGTAGTACATGTTTTGGTAGAAAACTTTGAGATTTTTACAAGCGTATGTGAACGAAATTTGAAATTAGTGTTTTGTTCTTAACTTTATTTTGGTGTAAAGTTTTGGGCATTACATTTTGGTATCAGAGCCCGGTTGCAACACTGGGATCTTTGGCTAGTGTTGTTGTGCATGTGGTGTTGGTTGTATGAATGTTTCCTAGTGCTTATAGTGCTTGTTGATATTGATGTTTGGAATGAAATTATGAGGTCGTGAGTCGCTTTCATTATGTGACTTCGTAATGCAAGTGAACAACTAAGTAGAATATTATAATTCTTATTTCTAAATCTATGTGTCTTGGGGTGGTTTGAAAACACAATTCTTTTCCTTACATGTGGAGAAATGAAGTGCTTCCAAATAATGCATGTTGCCCTAAAATCCATTGAATGCATATTCTGTGTAAAGTTATCTTGTGGATATGAAAGGAAGATGTTGGATTGGGTAAAAGACCTTGGTCCCAAAATTGCATTCCTACCTTAGGATGTATGCAAGAGTATGTGAATCGAACCAACTAGAATTGAGTAAAATGTTTATAGATAAAAGGGAATAGTGGAACCATGTGCTTAGTGAATAATTAAAAATGATAGTAAGGAAACAAATGCGTTAGTAAACCTTGCATCATTGTTAAGTCTCAAATCTAAGCTCTTCTTTCATTGCATGCTATGATTGAGAAGTAAATAATTGTTGTGTGCACATTGTAATAGCCTTATATTCATGACACTTAAGGTTTCCAATTGCATTATTATTGATAAAAAAATATATATAAATGATAACTCATTATATCCTATTTAGAGATGCAAATACTAAATGCAAGGCTAAGTAATTTTCTTTTTAGTGAAAATAATGTTGTGCTTGGGGTACTAATAAAATAGACTATGCTTTCCTTATCGTGTGTTGAGTATGCCCTGTTTGAGAAGAAGTTTTATCATGATTATGTATGCCATTTGGTAGAATGGAATATCTTGCGATTTAATTATATGTAAGGAAATGGGTTGTTTTCAAAAATGGAAATTGGAAATGGAGTTATTTTGTATTCCTTGCAGATGTGAATACCTTGTATTGGTGTTGTTCTATGATATGTTGAATTTTGTAAAGTGTACTATGTAATTACATGTGAAGTGAAAACCAGTATATGTGTTGTGCCCCAAGTACAAGATACAGGGTATCGAACTTGGGATAAGGGTGGTGGACGTCTAGTACGATCCCCTATGTGTACCCTTCGTTATGGCCTTTATGTAAGCTAGTTCGTTGTGAGTTTATGTAAACTTGTTAAGTGTGCAAATGTTTTTTTTAGTAAATGAAATATGATGTATTCTTGTGTGTTAGTCTTATTTATATGTTAAATGTGTACCCCTAGTGTATGATTCCCCCCTTATGGGAGTGAGATGCCAGCTAGTGTAAAACAAGGGGTTGAGAGGCACATGTTCTCCCATTGGGAAATTATGAGCTCGGGGCATTGTCCCTAATCCTGACAAAGGATCTATGTCGAGTCGTTGTAATTCTCTTATGGACGTTATTCATGGCTTGCTCCCCCACATATGAGAGCCACACTTGTTGGTTCATAGTGCAAACCGATTCCTTGATGTTTATAACCCATGGGTAAAGGATGAAATTACATGGATCACCAGTTATTCATATTCATGTGGTCAGGGACCACCACTGATTCATATTTATGTGGTCAAAGACCACCAGTGATGAATACTTATGTGGTCAGGGACCACCATCTATTCATATTTTTGTGGTCAGGGACCACTAGTTTTTGTATGCTATTATAACTATGTGGTTAGAGAACCACCATTCCCCTCCTCCCCTTAGGTGGCTTATCAAGTCACATGGTGCTTGTAATGTGCAAATTTTATTGTTGTAATATGAATCATTTGTAATTCTTGATGGATATTTTATTTTATTATGCGCCAGCAATGTGGAATTTACCATTTATTTAATTAGGCTATTTAGCTATTTGAAGGTTGTTATAGTCCGATTTGCCTCAAGGACTTGTTTAAATTTCATTTTTTATTTAAGATTGAAATGTTGCTATGAAGCTACAATTGATCTTTATTTTTCTTATTTCTTGAGTTTATAGTTCCTCTTTGGGATGTTTTTTTATTTATTATTATTGGAATTTTGGTTTATGATCCTATGTTACTCGGTTTGAGGCTTTCTCCTTGTTTTTAAATTGTTGGCATGTGTGGTGTAATGTGAAATTTATAAACTGCCATATCCCGAGGGGGTTCCCTGGTAGGTCGTATAGGGGAGTAGATGTGCTGGGGAATCATCTTGAAAGGGGTTGTAAATGGGACCGGTATGGGACGGTCGTTGATCCATTCTCTCCCTTGTTCTATGATTGTTCTTATCTATATGAAGGAGTCCTTAGAGAAGGACCTCAAGATCATGTTTTTGATGTGCTATGGTATCCAAGAATATTCATCCTTGTAAACCCCATTGTGTGAGCCTTATGTTGTAAATTATGTGATTGTATGAGGACAGGCACATCCATTGGGAAGAGCATCCTTTGTATGAGGACAGGCACACCCATTGGGAAGAGCATCCTTGCTATTGTTGTGTGTACATGTGAAATTTCAAGTAAATGTGATGTGACATACCTATGAACTATGTGAGAAATATAGTAACAAATGATGCAATTAATATTCCTTGAAACATGGTATGAGTGTCATAATTATAAGGTAAAATGTCCTCTCAAGGGCATATTTGGATAAAATGTGAAGCTAACAATTCTGAGACATGATTGGCCATCGACAAAAAAATAATTTTTCTAACATCATGAGTGATGGTTATGGTGCAAAGAGATTTTAAGGTGTATCAAAGGTTGTAAATTCATTTAGGTATATTTTTGTGCAATTAATTGAAGTTGGTTAAACATTGTTAATGGATTAAGAGATACACAGATGGTTGCTAGCATATGTTGAGTTAAGTGTGTATTAGATAAAGGTTCTATTGTGAGAAATTTTGTTCTAAGTTTTTGAATGTTTAATTCATGGAAGAGGTTATCTCTAAAGCATGCTTATGGTTGAATTTTCTGGTTCTTTCATCAACAAAGCAAAGTAATTAGTATGTTTGATAGATTAATGTATGTAGAGATTATGTTTGAGACCTTAACGACTTCCAGGAGGAAGTCTAAGATAAGGGGAGGGGGATGTAAGACCCTGCTTTGCTTGTGATTAATACCCAACCTAATTTGTTATATGTTTCCATAAATAGGTGGTAAGTAGTATTGTGAGAAATAAATAATGTAATTGTATGACAATATTCTTGTATTTCATTTTGACATTATTTCATTGTCTCTACCATGAAGGTGTTAAACACTCATGAAGTTTGCGATATAAACTGAAATTATATGCAATAAAATCTTAGGATATTCAACTAGAGAATTTATGTGATATACAATTGTTGCTGATGGTTTCATTGGTAATGTGTAGGAAACAAAGGATGTAAGCACGAGAAGGAAAACACATGAGGAGCAAGTCAAAACACATCTTATGTGTATGAATTTGACCCCTTTTGGGGGCTTAGAAAGAAACAAAGTTACCGTGTTGGTAGATTTTTGTGCAAGGGTTGATATTAAAAGGATAACTTACTATTGGTTTGTGAGGGCACTTAATGATGAGTCATGTGGGTTTAAGTGGGGTTAGGGTTTAGGAATCCCCATCTAAAATTGAAATTCGGATGGATCATTAAAAAGGGCTTTAAAGAGGGTTGTTGGTCAATTTCTTTGGTTGGGAATCAAAAATAAACCCCCTAGGGTCTATACCATAGTGATAGGGGTCAAGTAGGCATACAATAGTGCCCCAAGGACATGATTTGACCCCTAAAAAGTCCTCATAATGAAGAGTGACGAATTTTGAGAAGAGGATGGGGTGGAAAGATTGAGGGGTTGTCCAAGTGCTTGTATCTTCTTCAATAAGGAAAAGACCCTCATTTATGGAGGAAATGACACTCCACACATCACCATCCAAGAGTTGCAAGTTGAAAATTCTATATATTTTGAAGAAGAAGAATGAGTGGTTGTTGCCCACTTCTCCTTTTGGAGAACCCTTGTGTGTATGGAGTGGAAAAGAAAAGAGGAGGATGGTGAGAAGAAAGGATCTCTCACATATGATGGAGGTGTTCAAAAGCATGGTCGTGAAGATAAGTCATTCTTTCCTTAGTGTTATCATGTTAGTTTAATTAGAAGATTTATTGAGTTATTTGGTTATTGTTTGAAAAGATAAGTTCAAATTTGTGAATATGTGGATTGAGAGTATGTTGGGTGAAATGGGTAGTATCTTGTTTAGTTTTCATAACAAAACCATTTGGTAGATATTTTCTTGCTCGGGGGTATGGCTAGAGCCCACGAGGCTCCACGATGCCATTACGGTAGGGTGGAGAGCAAGCATTATTCATATGCGTGTATTCATTGTATTTTTAGCTATTGAGTGTAATATTGAAAGTTAGTATTTTGTGGTAAAGAGAAGAATTGTGAATAGAATAGTTTGTGGTTGTTTTACGTTCCCAAATGGGTATTGCAAAGGACCCCTAGAGATCTAAATTGTATGTAAAGAAAATATGAATGGTGGTTATACTTGTTTTACAATGAGTGATAGAAATAAATATAAATCCATGTATGAAATGAATATTGATTGATAATGTATATATCTAGTTCTGAGACTTGCTTATCTTATTTACAAGTAGATTATTTCTTTCTGGTTATCTAACTACACATACACCCACTTTCAGTAAAATGCTTAGGTTTAAAATATATATACATATATATAAATAGTGAACCGATGAATACATTTGATCATAGAAAGAATATATTTACAAATGTATGAATGTTTAATTATATTGAAATCAAATATGGGCGGTTAGATAAATTAAGCATACTGCACATACACTACTTACTAAAACTCAAATCAGTGGGCATGCAGCTCGCAAAAGGTCATACTTCCAGATACATTCCTTATTGACAGAATGAAATATATAATTCAGAAGTAATGGAGATTAAGGGAAATGAGTCATTATGACGAATGATCTGGATTTTAAGCATGACGTAATACTAAACAAATAAGGTCTTTAGGGCGCATTTGTGTGGAGACCAGCACCACACACAAGCCATCCTATGCCGAGAGCCACTGGGAGGGTGGTTCGAACCCCCCCCCCCCTTCCCTCTCACTAGCCATTCAAAGAGGGGTTGCGTCCGACTGTGCATGATGGGAAGCACCCAAAATATCTGCAAAATCAAAAAAAAAAAAGGTGATGTTAAGTGAAGGGGATTATCAAGCACACAGGTGAAAACTCTATTGCAACCTAAGAAAATGTCAGAAGATAAATGAAATTGTTGATGCAATATAGAAAACAAATATAAATATATAAAAGAGATAGCATCATTGTCTGATCTGCCCATGCTGGTCGGATTTGCTCCTGTAAGAATGGGGTTTTTCACATCCTTTAACCATTTTTCTCTCTCCTGCTAGGGGCCTTGAGGAGATTTCGCTTGTAAATAAAATATAAAAAAAACGAGGGGGTTAAGAAAGGCATCTTGGTATCTAGCTGTTAATAAAATGAGGATATCTTTCAATATATTATAATATGCATATATCAACGAATTTAGTCTTTTGAGAGTTATGTAGGATGGGATAGGAGGCAATTGTTGTCACGTTAGGGTTGGTAGGTGGGATTTGACCTCTGCAAGCCTTGCCAGGATATCGCCTCCATCTGTGGTGTAAGAAAGGAGGTAGGAGGAGTTAAAGAAACAGTTGCAGCGAAAACAAAAAAAAACATTTAAGACGCTACTTCCTGACAATGGCGATGCAACATAAAACTAGCCATAGAATATCAAGATTTCCTTGAGCTCGAGGCAATATAGTTGCAATCTTTTGTCAGTAGATATTAATGGTGTGATCTAGTTGGTCGTCAGGCGAGATAATGTCCTATGTGCGAAAAATACCATCATCCATAACTGCTCGTGCATTGGCATTGACCCCTGCCAAGTAAGATCTTGGTTACATTCACAGTACAAGCAATGACCTGTGTTGTAATTAATTCAGGTGCAACATGAGCGTATAAACCCAGTTGGAAGTTTGATAGCAATTTAATAGAAGCTCTTTTGTAGCCAGATTGTCAGCGAACATTTATGCAAACTGGCAACCCAGTTGGATGTGAGGGTAGTTGAGTAGAATTGCAAAAGTAAGTCGTTGCTCCAATCGCAAGAGTATGCAGCCCGTCAAGTCAAGAATAGATAGATAATTATTTACCATTAATTTTAGCATGATATCATGGCCAAACATTCATATGAATGTGTGGAACAACTTTAGCAGTCAAAGAAAAATAGCGTAGAAAATTTATTTGTGCTGAGAGTTATGGATTAAATTTGAAAGATTAGGGGAGAGGATCCGGTAGTTGTGCACCCTAACTTCGTGCTTCTCAAAATTCTACGTGGAAATTTCAAATCACTCTCAATTTTTTACAGCAGCTTACTTGGCAAGTCCCCTGCTTATAACTAAGGTTTCAGGGCCACATCATCAAATATGATGCCACATCAGCATGCTTTTTGTCAAGGTGTCCAAAAAGGCCCAAAAAAAAAGTGAGACCAATACTTGTGAATTCACAACATGTTTTATTGAGCGCTGATGTGGAATCACATGATTGGTTGCTTTTTAGATCAAAGGAATACATTTTGTTTAACTATGGGTAGTTATCATCAACACTAACAACTTTAAAGTCACAACTATTAGTTCAATATTGATAAAAATATTGACCATTATATTAACAACTACTATCACAATTATTGAAACATGCTCCTCTCCCCTAATATTGTTAATAAGTACATAGCAAAATGTGCGTAGCTACACTCTTAATAAATTCCGATTCATATGTTTCTTGCCTTTGAAATTTAAAAGGGACTTAATAAGTCACATTTGAATAATTTGCATGTTAAACTCTACTCTTTAAAAGCCCTCAAATTATTTCTTTAGAAAAAGAAAAGAGAATGAAAGGAATCGTGGGATTCTTTTAGGGAATCTATTTAATTATTCATCAAGTAAAATGAAAAAAATAAAATATGTATATAAATAGCCTTCATATAATAAGTTTTGATTATGTTTGTATTTCATATTTATTTAATTTTTAAGTGTCAATATTTAAAAGGAGTATATTGGGATAATTTAATGATATTATAGGAGGTGATAAAATAACCATCCATCAATAAAATCTATTTAGCTTAAATAAATTAAACTTGAGAATCACATAGGAACCAAATTTGTATTAATGTTAATATAGACATTTGATTTATTATATTATTATTACGAAATTTCTTATTAAGTTGAGTGCACAAACGACATTGAAGATGAGGCCCACTAAGTTAATAAATTTAATAAGAATAAGTGTATTTTCTAGTGTAAGAAATAAAATGTTTAATATTATATAAATAATGATACCATGCTTGTATAGTTTAGAAGATTAATACCATGTAAATAATAATATTGTCATTGTTATTACCTGATTAATAATTTCACGATTATGATCAATGAGAATCAAATTTTTGATTAATAGTTAAATTGCCATTAATAAGTTTTAGTGTTAGTTAGATAATACTAATAATGCCACGATTCAATGTAGGAAGAACAACAAGGATATTATTGATGTTAATATGAGTATATATATATATATGGGAGTTAACGTTTGGATCAATGATAATAGTAGTAATAACATTAATCTGAGAGTAAATAGTATTTTATTGAGGTTAATTCAATAGTTAATAATAATATTATTTTACTTAGTTAAATGTAAACTGATACTAATGATGCCTCATTGAGATTAGATGTAAGTATATTTTTTTAAGCATCTAAGCTCATTACACATTATCTGTGCTATCAATCCTAGATTATTTGTGTTCCTTCATTATAATATTGTTCAAATTTCACCAATAACCAATTATCAACATGATGTTATTTCTAATGTTAGAGTTGACACTAAATTACAATGTTATTGCTAAGGTCTAAAAGATTAATGAAACAATAATACCATTGACTTTAAGGGGGTATTACTATTTGAGTGAGCATTAATATTAACATGGGAAAATATTATAATAACAAATAGTAACACTAAAGTGGAGCAACAATACCATACTAATATCATGATTGTTATTATTATGAAAGTTGCTTGGGGGCATCCTATAGGAAAATATTAATGATAATACGATAGATTGGTAATAATGACTATATTAATGAATGTTAATACTAACGAGAAAAGTAATAGAAGTAAATGAATAAGCATAATGCAAATAGCTACATGAATATCACTTTGGTGATGATAGCTAATATTATAAAGGAAATTAGAAGAGGAATATAAAATGTCTGCACTCCTACTTATAACAACCTTGTTAGAATAATCAATTGAGCTATTAAATATGAATTTGAATTCATCCATTAGGACTCTTTTAAGAATTGTGGCATTCGTGTTTAGTCTCGACTCTATTGTGGGCATGCCACCCAACTAATAGAACAATTATTTTAACTAATGGGTTTCAAAAAAAAATTGTAGGGTTTTTCTAGCGAAAAATTATGGGCATGACATAGTCCATCATCCCAGATAACCTACAATCATATTAATCTACTTGGAATAAACCTACTTAACTAGTAAGTATGCAAGCTAGGTATTTCCTTCAATGGATAGTCCATCATTCCAAATATAACCTATATACTTGGATTACACTACTTACTCGCAAGTATTTAGAACTCCCTCCATACTAGGTTATCTATCTTAGGACTAAACACAAGCTTTCCTAGTTAAATCAATAACTTAGCTAAATACACCATATGTGTTTTTCATGTTCAATAATACCTAGTATATAATACCTATGATAAACAGCCATCTCCTACTATGGAGTACTTAAAAACAATACATTATGAAAACAACATAAAAGCTTCAACTTCCTTTTCAAAATAATCTAAATTCTCTAATGCATATACTAAGAAAAAGACATCTCAACCATGCATGTAAGACACATCTTTCAAAAGTAAAAATAATCAAAGAAGAAGAGATCCCCATTCCTGTTATCGATTATCCAAACAAATGACAACAATGTAGCCTTTTCCACAACAACAAGCTTGGTAAACAACTCCTCAATAATGTCACTATAAACTCTAACTCTCAAGTTGATAGCTTACTCCTCTCAAAATATAATCGCTCTCAAACTATATGAAGTCACTTCCTTTCTCTCTCTCAATGCAAAGAAAAGTATGGATAGGAAATACATAATTATGAGTTGAAAAATATGTATTATATTATGGAGGAATGTGTCCCTTCCAAATGAAATGGTTCAACTATTTATAGAGCAACATGGTCACCTCAAAGCCTATAGTTTAGGCATGTTAAAGGACAACAAGCTTCATGCAAAGGAACACATGGAACTTATCAAAAAGGTGGTGATTTCACAAGCTAATACTCAACATAATCACCTATAGGTCGACTGGTTTAGTGACAACAATCAAAATACTTATTCAATCAACATATGCTTAATTTGAATTGTCACAATGGAAAGAGATCTACAACAATTTAAATTCAAAGGTGGCACCATTTCCCATTCTCTCACCTTCTTATTTGGTGTGGTTTCTACCAAAAGAATCAATCAACTTCCATTTTATGACAACAAGTTTCCATCGGTCAACTTGGAGGATGAATCAACTTGAGCAGATAAATACGTTAGACAAAGTCAAGGTTGGTCTTACTAATGGCATCGACCAAGTCAAGCTTTTCATAGACAACAATATCAAACACATTACAATGTCATATATTGCATGTTTTCCAAAATGATAATCATTTTACTCAAACAGTCATAAGCTATTAAATCGCCCTCATTAAACATAGTCAATGATGACTATTATCAACCTCCATTTTCATAGTATTTATCGACTATAAACAACCTTTATAAATCAGCTTCTATTTAAATTAAATGATAGTCATAACTATCACAAGATATATTGCCTACATCAAGTTGACAAAGTCTCTTCTTTCACAACACGTAATTAAGTATTCTTACTCTTGAATGCATTGAACATTTATTTACCTAATTTAACTTAGTTTTGTATGCTATAACTTTGTGCAACAATAAATGTTTTTCTAAAAGAATTTCATGTAAGTATCTCACCACAACGTTTTACTCGCTTTGAATTTCAAAGCCACTCACACTATCCTATGCATATTTCCCCGTCAACGTTTATACTTTTTCTTAACTCAAAGCATGTTCTAAAGTATATAAGAAATGGCTTCCATAAGCCTCTACAATCATTGTATTTTCTTTTGACATAGTTTAGAACAACACTCAAAAACTCCCACCAAGACTTCACAATATCCTTTATTCTCCAACATAAGCCAAGGTCGCACTCTACTATATAAACATGTTGCTTCTTTAAAAAAAATCTCATATCAAATGTATATATATAATATTTTTATTACATTGTATATGCATTATTATATATACTCATGAAATCATTCCTTATATTATATACTCTCTCTATATATATATTCTTATCCTCACATTATATACCCATTCTATAACCAGATGTATAACTCTTTTATCATATTCCTTGAATAATAATACACATATGTATATAATATATACACATGTACACTTCTTTGATAAGTATTAACACTTACAAGTGTATTTGTGTATATACAAGCATATTCATTATATAGCAATATGATAGTCAAGTAATCTATTTGATATTGAATGATTATGACCTCGTGACTATATTCTCTCTCTCTCTCACACACACACATAGTTGTTTCCTCGTGTATGTACCTCTGTGAGTATTTCTACTTACATACATGTGCATTTGCTAATGCTCTCATACATGGATCCATATATATATATGCACATATACTTGCTACAATTTACATTCATATGAAATGACATAAAGGTAACCATTCAAAAATCTCAAAGATTCCACCCAAGTACAATCAACACAATGACATAAGGAAGGATTCAAAAACTTGAACAAATAAACATCACCCAGTAAGCATGCAATAGTAAACAAGACCCTACTAATGCTAACACATCAACTAAGGATGACTTACCAACTTCCCACAAACAGATTCAACTCAATCATTCTAATGTGGTGTATGTGTTTACTTAGATATTTTACGTTATTGGTTACCCGACCAAGATCTTCTCCTGAGTGATACTTCCCCTCCACATGGAGGAATGAGACATATACCTGCATCCACTAACACATGCTCACGACAGTTAATTGTTCACAACATTGCAATATACATAAAACATCTCCAAAGTTAGAGTAATAACTCAATAACCATTTATTCACATATATGTAGTACTTTCCCATGAAATAACATCAATTAAAATAACTTCAAATGCGATAAAATTCACATTGATAAGATAGTATGGACACAATTTATTCATCTCCAAAATTCACATTACATTCACATTTTACCCTAGATAGTAATAGTAAATATTAATTACACAATTGAAATGTAAGAGTTGTCTCATCGAAAGTGTAAAGTTTAGTACTGAATTCTTGGGGCTTTGCATTCACAAGTCTCACATGAGCAAAAAATAACAATGGCGGTGGGCTACTCTACTAGGTTGGGCTCGATGGCAGAGAAGGGGCCAAGTGGCGGAAGTTCTGTGGTTGAGTGGTCTCCTCTTCGCCGAGTTGGTTGGATTTTCTTTCTTGTGAGGCATATATAGGGGGTGACTGATGTTCGCTTGGTCAAGTAAAATATGGTTGTGCATTTCGGTATCTATTGCAGGTGCTTGGGCGGAAGTGAGGTGGGTCAACTAGAAGCGATTGACAACTAGCTTTGTTTCCTGTTCCCAAAAGCACAAGAGAAGGAAGTTGCTGCAATAAGGAAAGTGGTTGGCGAAGATTTCTAGAGTGGGACTCATACACACGATAGGCTGGTTTTGGAGCATTTTTACAAAAACTACATCCAGGTGTTGGGTGCAAGGCTGTGGGGTGTTCGAGCTACTATGCATTATGGGCGTGAGGAAACATATCTGCTAATTTGTGATTCCATTGACTAGGTGTCTATCGAATCCGAGTACGCTTTTGTGGTGGGGGTGCTTAGCCTCAACCAGGACAACAAGAAGGTGAAGCTGCACAGAGCTTGGAAACTATTTAAGAAGGGTGAGGAGTAGAAGAACGACATCTGTGACTTTATGCAATTCATTGAGGCCAATCCTGGCCTGATCGAAGAGAATGTAGTTGCTAGATTAGTGGTCATCGCGGATGGAATTGGCTATCTATATCGATGTTGTCGTATGACTGTTGTAATCTTCTTTTTATATCAATAGAGGGAGCTACCACCTTTAGTAGTGCTTACCTAAACTAAATAAATAAATAAATATATGTACATAAATTTCATACATTAATGAATAAATTTCTAACATTTCACATAACATGGTTTTATCATTAAACTTCAAACTACATATTACCTTTTATTTCTACATTTAATTCTTAAAAAAAATTAAAAGATTTCTAAGTGATTATTATTTAATCAATTACCCTATATTATTTTCTATAAGTTGCATTTCTTCTCAAAACTATTATTTTGATTTATTAAAAAAAATTCCATCAATAACATTATTAAAAATAAATTTCTCAATTTAAATTTAAAAAGTATTATTTATTTCTAATTTAATTGGTATATCTTCAAGATAATCTATATAAAATACGTCAAAGATATCAAACTTTTATTTTTTTAGATTAACAAACTTAAAATAAATAAATAAACATTGTATGATTTATTAGATGGAAAAAACAAAAAATATTATAATTAAACAATGAAAATAGAATTTTTGTGATACTGTTCAATTTTTTTAAAAATGAAAAAAATAAAAAATCATTTGCACTTTTTAAATAATTGAAAAAATCAATAAAAAATCATTGCATATGAAAATAGAAAGTAGATTTTTGTTTTTCTTTCAAAGATTTGCTGACCACTTAAAAAAGAGACTTTTGTTTTTCTTTCACAAAATTAGATTTAAGATAACGAAATTCAATTAAAACATTCAACTATTAAAAATAGATATATACCATCTCGTTGAATAAAAATCTTAAAAAAAAAGCAAAGCATGCATGTCACTTGCAAACTCTGTACATGTACATTAAAAGCGCTATACAAAGATATATGATGAACTATTTTTAGTAATAACAAGATGCATGTAACCATGATGTACAAAATCTTGTAAATTCATTATATGTATGTTAAAAACCTACGCCTCCCTCTTTCTATTATATGAAACGTGAACTAAACTTAATACTGCGCATGCAGCTCCTCTTCTATGGATTGCTCTCAGGAATTATCAGAAAAAATGGTGAGGGAAATTGTTCTGAGAATCCCTTACATATTTCATAATAAGCTTAGCAGTGTATGCAAAAAGTGGAAGGCAATGATACAAAGCAGTGAATTCTACAAAAAAAGAAAAGGTTTGCCTAGCAAACTTGTATGTTTGCTGAACAAATCTGATAAGCGTAATAGAATAAGAATCTACGATCCAGTCCACAACGCAGTGGGCAGAAGCCCTCCTATGCCCCACAAATTTCAGTTTACAGACAAAGCTCACTGCATGTGTGTCGATCAAAAGTTGATTGTGATCGGTCTGCAATATGAAAATGAACCAACAACCACCATTATGGTTTATAACTTTTTGTCTTTTTCATGGAGAAAAGGAGCAGAAATGCCTATTCAGAAATTAGGCTACCAACTTGCATGTTGTGCATCGTCTGAAAGGCTGGTTTACGTTGCCGGAGAAATGGGAGAAGCAGCAGTTTATGATGTGGCTCAAGACAAATGGGAGCTTCTTCCTCAAATGCCAGTGGCCGTACTTTGGGCGAGGGGTTATTATATTAATAAGATGTTTTATGTGGTGAGTGTCTTCGGGAAGCTTAGTGACGAGACCCATCGATTCGATCCAGTGTCTCAACGGTGGGAAGCGTTTCGAGGATTTGAGTTGCTAAGATATTCCCCGTCATCTTTTGTGGGTGATTGTGGGCATATATATGCCATTGGCGAGCACAAAGTGGTGGAATTTGACTTCTCAACCGGGAAATGGATAGAGGCGAGCAATCTTCCCTCATATCTAAACTGGGTTGGTGGCACATATGGTAGTTGTACTGATCTTAGGACTAGTCTTAGAGACAGGGCATGGAATTACTATAATTATCTGGTAATGGTTGAAATTTAATTTGAATTTTCTTTTGATTATTTAGAATTCATTAGGGAAAGGATTCAGTATGTTTTAATAGTTATATCATTTGTTGATTTAATGTTCAATATTTTTAACAATATTAAACCAATAATTATGACTTTAAAGTTGTTCATGTAGATCTAAAAAGCAATAATATATTTTATATGTTTGTCCGAAGGAATTTAGATTTTTCAATATGAAATTGAAATCATTGTTTTGTAAAGAAAACAGTACTTTAAAATCTATGTTTAACATATATTTTTTAGAAAGATAGATTTTTTAGATTTTATTTTAATCAATATAACTGATAATTGTATTCTTGTCAGAGGAAATTTGGATTTTTCATTATGAAATTGAAATTATTGTTGTGTAAAGAAAACACGGTAGTTTAAAATCTATGTTTAAAACATATACTTCTAATAAAGAAATAGATTTTTTAGTTATTTTAATCAATATAACTGGTAATTGTATGCTTGTTAGAGGAGATTTGGATTTTTTAGTATAAAATTGAAATTTATTGTTTTGTAAAGAAAACATAGTAGTTTAAATCTATGTTTAAAACATAGATTTTTTTACAAAGAAATTGAATTTTTAGCTTTTATTTTAATCAATATAACTCGTAGTTGTATACTTATCAGAGGGAATTTGGATTTTTCATATTTTTCAATATGAAATTGAAATGAAATTGAAATTATTGTTTTGTAACGAAAACACATTGTAATCTCTGTTTAAAACACATATTTTCTAGAAAAAATAGATTTTTTAGATTTTGTTTTTTATTTTTAATTTGGAATGGAAAATTACTTTTCATTTATTAATAGATAGTAAGATTTTTATTTATTTTTATAAAGTTTTCAAATTAGTATTTTTATTTTTGATAATATTATATATATTTTTTTCAAATTTTGATTTAATAATATTAATTAATGAAGAAAAAATATTTCAAAATGACATTGTAATCATAAGGGTGAGTATTTTTTGAAAAAATAATGATGTATTCTACTTTGTTTATGAATTCTTTCTCTCATATATATATATATATATATATATATATATATATATATATATATAATGTAATTTAAGGTATTTAGAGTTTGTTTTATAAATTTAATTTATTTTTTATAAAAAAAAAAAAAATTATTGTGAAAAAGAAGGAACATGTTCTAAAACTATGACAAGTGATAAATTACAATAAACATGTAGAATAGAAAGTATAGAGCTTCTAAAATAACTAATATATGATTTCTTGTAATACAATAATTGTCAAAGATATAGATGCTTTTAATATATTTAAATTTTAATGTAATATTTTTTAAAGACATGCATGTTGTTTTAGATTCATGTAATTTATCTATATACTAGCATGGAAACATAAATTAGTGAAGAAATAAAAATTCATATATGTACAATAAATTATGCATGAAAAAATTTTGACAGATGCAAAAACATGCAAGTATAAAGAAACAACTCATACATGAAAAAAATAATGCATGTATCAAATAGTGACACATGCATGAAGAAAGAATGAACACATAAAAATGTAATGCATGTTAAAAAAATGATGCATGTACATAAAAAAATATTTATGTATGAGAAAGCAATGCATGCATCCAAAAAATGTCCATGTGAGAAAATAATGGATGTATGTTAAGAGAATGTATGATTGATAAAGGATATATATCACATCCATATAATCAACCTTTGTTTACTATACAAGTATGTTGACATTATATTTCTATAGAAGTCGCCAAAGTAAAGTAGGAAATGCTTTGAGGAGAGTTAATTACTCATATATTCTACAAAAATAGATTAAATAATCAACATTGCATTTCATTTTTTTCACCATGAAATCTTCAAGTTGGGATTGGTACCCAAATACTACACTAACCAAATCTAATTTTTTTAGGGTTGCATACTTACTAGGTTGTCTCACATTAGCAATCAATATGAATAAGCTTTTCATTTTATTGTATGCACAAGACATTGTTAATTGTGATTAGTGTCCAACTACTACATCGACTAGGGTTGCATTTTATAGGGCCACATATGTTTTATATGATCCCACCCCATTGCTCCCAAAATCTTATTCCCACTCCTTATGAGGTGGTGAATGCACAATGTGAATTTCTGCTTAATATAGTTCAAAAATATTTAGGAATTCTTATATGCATTTCTCTTATCCTACTTTATTTACTTCACATAATACAAAACCAAGGAAATCCTTCTCCCTTATATCATTTTTCATGGATTTGAACTATAGGAGTGACATGATATTCAAAATAATTTCCCAAATCACCCTTTAAATATATAGCTCTTCTTGTGAAAGTTGTGTCTACAAGAAGTGATAGATCAAACTCCTATATTCAATGGTGGGAACACTTTTTCTAAAATTCCTCCACAACTAGATTATTAAATAGAGGATCATCAAGGTTTTGCATGCAAGAATGTGATTTATTGCACTCTAGAACCATCATTTCATTTTTGTCCACTATTATCACTACACAATTTTCCTTCTCTAAGATTAAGTATCTAAATGTGGCTATTATGTCCCTAAGTCATTGAAAGGGGAATTAGCTTCTCCCTGTCCTTGATGTCATTTGAGGTTAAATCAAAGATTAAAAAAAATAAGACAATAGAAAAATCTATGCAAGGAAATTCAAATAGAAATAAAAAATCACTAGATTCCTTCCTAGCCTTAAATTTATTTTGATTTTTTGTTAAAATTGAAATTATATTTTTTTCATGTATTATGTGACAATTTGAAAAGAAATGAGATTCGCCATTATATACAATACCCTAACAATATGTGCTAATAAATTATAAAATCAAATAATCTCATAAGGGTTAGTTAAAGTTATCCTCCAACCAAATTTATATTAAGTTTGTGATTCAAAAATTATTTATAAAACTATATCTAATTTGAATCAATTTTTTACTAACATATTTTAATGTAATAAATAGTTAAACTATGAATAAAGACTAATAAAATAAAAGTGTACATAAAGATTGATGGATGGAATGAAATGAAATTTAAGTATGCACTATGTATATTAACTAGCAATCACACCTTAGTGTGCAGTGGGTATGCTAAAGAGGTGTGGAAGGTTAATTCAGAAAATATTTGGTCTATTTTTTGCATATATTTTTCTAGTAAATGAGGTCAATTGAAAAACCATTTAGAAAATGACATTTGTGCAAACAAGGTCTCAATGGGGAAGTGATAGCTTCAAATCTGTAATACCCCTCCATTTTTCTCTTTTGATGTGATGGTGATTTATTCTGATGTATCATTGTGACATGCGTTAGAGTAACATTGTGAACATTTGAATTAATGATGTTTTATGTTTTGATTATATTATTGATGTAAGATTCGTTAGTTGGTAATACTCTATTGGTGAAAGGGATGGGATTGCATCACTCGCTTGTGAGCGCCCTGCGATTCCATGATTTCTTCTTCACGGTGTGTTTTATATGATGGAAATATACATGTATGATATTCTATTATTCGCAGGTTAACAGGTGCAGGACATCGACTCCACCTAATTTCAAAGGGTTGAGAGTGTCCATTGCCAATGACACTTGATTGGGATATAGTAGCTAGGTTTCTCGTGCCAAGTCATTACCCTAGTCATGAGTGTGTCATCGATTTTAGTCTAATTCAATTGTTAAATATTGTTTTATCTGCCTTGATTTTTACTTGATTGCACGTTGAAAAGGTAATTACATTGCTTTAAGTATTTAAGTGGTTGATTAAGTTGATCTGGTTATAATGTGAAAAAAAAATGTTATTTAATTTATTAATTAATTTAATTTAATTAATAAAATAATTTAATTAATAAAATAGTTTAATCTTGGATTAGATTTATTTTATTGATTAATTAAATTAATTATGTTGATGTGAATTAAGTTATTCATTTTGGAAATTAATAGATATTTTGAATTGAAATTAAGTTTGAAAATTGAAAAAGGGTTTTAATTCCATTTTTTGAAAATTTTAAATGCAAAAATTGAAATGAGAGGTATTTGAGATATTTTTTGTTTTTGTTTTGGGAGGTTGTTCATTTTGGAGGATTTTGGCTCTAAAACCCTCTCCTTGTCATTTTTAAAAAAATGGGAATTGGATGCATTTGTGGATGGAAAGAGATGGGATTTGTTTTGGATTGGATAGGAATGGGTGGAGGATTGCTTGGGTGTCTAGATTCTTCATCTGTCTTTGTGTTTTCCAAGCTTTGTGTGATTGTGTGTGAAAACAAAATTGAGGTAAGTTCATCTTTTCTTCTCCCTTTGATTATGTTTTGTCATTTAGAGGTCATGCTCACCCTTAAGGGAGCATAGGACTTCCCATTTAGATTTCAAATTGAGCAAAATTAGTTCATTTAAATTGTTTTGTGATTTTTTTGGAAAATGTCAATTTGTGCCCTCATCATGGCAATTTTTTTTCAAAATCATTAAAAAGTGAAATTGATGTTAAAAGTGTGTTGTTGGGCATATTTAGAGCCAAAGGGTATTTTTAGAAAATTGAAATTGAAATTTTAAAATTTGAAGTTTTTCATCAATGGAGTTTTTGGGAATTTATGGTTTCCCAATATAAAATAAAATTAGAAAATTTGAAATTGTGCATTTTTAATGATGAATTTTAATGCGGGGATAGAATTATCCCTATTAATTTTCGAGTTAGAACCAAACGGTATGGCTAGAATTTTTGGTTTTTGAAATTTAAAATTTGAAGAAATTTCAAGCTATTTTAATGGTGTTTTGAAGAAATTTTTGGTTATTGGCCATTTAAAAAAAGTTGGAAAATTTTGAAAGTTTTAAGTGAATTATGATGTTTTGGAATGTGTGAGTGAAGGTGTACCTTGTGAAATTTTGAAAGAAAATATTTTATATTTTATATATTATAATTTATAATATTTAAATATTTAAAAATAATATTTAATATTATATTTTATAATATTAAAATATTTAATATTAAAATTTTAAAGTTTACATATTATATATATATATATATATATATATATATATATATATATATATATATATATATATATATTTAATGGTTGTTTTTTTTATAATGGTATATTTAAAGGTAATTGAGGAAATTTTAAATGTTTTAAATGAAATTGGGGAAATTTTAAATGTTTAAATGATGATTTAAATATTTATATTAAACTGTCAATTCAAATAATGGCGTGGTTTAATAATTACTTTAAAATATGATTTAAATACTTAAATATATCTAAATGGTGATTTAATTATTTAAATACATATAGAATGGGTAAGGGATTTAAATATTTGTATCTTTTAAATTTAATTGGAGAATTTTAAATTAACATGTTATAGTCGAATTAATGAAGTCTTTTTAAAAGGATATATTTTGATGAAAACAATAATTTTCATTTTAAATAACATGTTTATTAGGATGAGTTAAGTATTTTAAATTGGCTATGTCAAGTAGAAGGAACAGTTACTTAGTTTAAAACATATGCCTTGGATCTAAAAGTAATATGTTTTAATAGCAAGATTAGTCGTCTTTTGAGAAAAGATTTATTTTGTAAGGACATAAAGTTATTTTTAAAAGGTTATTTTCTGAATTGCATAAGTAAATGTTTATTTTATGATTATTTAAAAGCTATTGGGAATTAAATATCGAGTTTAAATTTCTTACTTGGTCTGAAAGAGATACTGTTAAGTTAGTCTAATTGAGACATTAAACTATTGAATTTTATTAAAGGCAGTGGATTTATGTTGTTTGTAAAAGTAATCATGGATTTGTATTAGTTATTAAAATTAGTTTTCCCTTATCAGTAATTAGAAAGACAAAGAATAATTTTGTGTAATTATTCTGTTAGGGCAATTGCTTTCTTTATTGTAAAATGAATGTTAAGGGAAATGGATTTAATATATCCAAAATTAGTTATTTCCTCTATTTTATTTGGAGAAGTGGATTAAGTGTCTTGAATATGTAAGTCTTCTAATGGATCCTAAAAGATTGGGGTTGTCATTTATGATGTCAACCGTTTGTTATTCCCTTGGTTAGTGCTTGAGTTGTGACAATGCTATTACCTGGTTTCCATGAATGGGGATGTTTGGTACCTCCTGTGAAAGGAGTGGATTATGTGATTATGGCTCTTTGTAAGGAGTGGTGTTGATATCGTTGTTACCTCCAGAGTTGGAGTGAGTTATTTTTATGTTTACTCCCAGTGTTGGAGTGGTCGTGATGTCTTGTTGTATGCAATTGGGTTTTCTTTGTGTTTGGTTATGTCTGGTATGTTATCAAGTAGAAGAATGACTTCCGTTAGGGGCTAGAGCCATGAGAGGTAAACTGGGTAACCTTTGGAGGTAGCTTATTTGAGTGATAACTACAACATTGTAATCTATGTCAGTAATGTTTTGGTGTACTCGTAGTTGGTACTTGATTGTTATGTTTATGGTTTTCTTAACATACCTGATCTATTATTTCTAGAAGCAATGTAACCATGTTAGAGTTGTACTTGTGATGTACTTGAGTTGTACTTGCATGGTACATTTGGTTGGTTGTGACAGTTTGGTTCAGTTATGTTCTAGCCTATGTCTAGAGGTAGTTGGTCTTGTCTAGGAATCCTTGTTACTATCTCCTAGCATGGGGGGTGGGCCTTTGGGTTCCACTTGGTTGGGTGGCGTGCACCCTACTCCTTTGGGTTTTCTTCTTGTTCGTGTTGACGAGATTTCCAGTTGGAGAGCTCGTGGGATCCAGTTATCTTTTATGTTTATTATCATTTCAGTTGTTCTTGTAATTATTTACCCCTCTTTGATATCGAGGTGGAAGATGTAATATGTAATCATGCTTTTGGATTTACCTCATTCAGGGAATGAGAGTTGTAACCTTACTATTAAAAGAGATCTTATGGTATCTTTATTTTCTTTGATGAATTTATCTTGTATGGAATGTATGTGTTCTTAATTTCATAAGTAATTAATGTTGTTGTTGTGGGTTAATAAGTAATCTCAGTCTCGTAACCTTAGAGGTTGTTGCAATGTGTAGTGAACTTGCATATTTATTATACTTAAAAAAAATAAAATTAGTTCATTTGTGTAGTTAATTGCAACTTCCTCTAGGGTTGCGTGGCGGGGCGTTACAAAATCAGCTATGCATCCACTTACAGTTTGGCTGATAGATGTGTGTCTAAATAGACTTAATAAATCAATGAACATATAGTTCCCACATACTGAATCAACCACATAGTATAGTTCAAATACTCCTCACCAAAATAAATCCCACCCATAATGTTAATAATGTGGTGTTACTTATAATTTTAGATATAAAAGTTAGAATTTTACCTTTTTTAATATAGTTTATATTTATTTTTTAATATTTTATTTGAAATATAGTTTTAGTTTTTAAAATATAATGTATTTAATAATATTTAATAATATTTTTTATTTGTTAATATTAATTTTATGTTAATAGTGTCTGTGATATATTAATACTTTTTTAGATACATATTTTATTAATATTTTAATTCTAATTTAAATTAAAAAAAAATTGTTTTATTTTTTCTTTTAATAATTTATTAACTTAATTTGTTTAATAATATGTTTTATTTGTTAATATTGAGTTTATGTTAATATTGTTTGTGATATATTAATTATATTTTTAGATATATATTTTATTAATATTTCAAATCTAATAAATTGAATAAACTACAACAAGATACTTTAGTAAATCGAGCTTGGTCCCCTACCCTAATCATTTAAATTAACTTAATAAGTTTATTATTTGTTATTAATTTTTTAAAATTATTATTGTTGTAACTCAATATTGCATCCTTGCTAAGTTGCAGAACTTAGCTTATTGGTGAAACATGGGATCCTTTCCAAGTTTGTGGGTCACCTAGATGACAGAAAGGAACCTCCAGAGAAGGTTGGTTCATCTGAACCTCACCTAGAAACTAAAATAATGCTTTGTTGAGGAAAATAGTAAGAGGAAACATGAAAATGAACCTACTTTTTCCTAAGGTGATGCACCAAATGATTTTTTTGAAGCCTACACTACTGTTTTAACACATAATTCCCTCAATAATCTAGTTGGTTCTCACACAACTCGAAAATTTACACATATTAATGCATAAGTGTTTCATAGGAAGGTTTGAGTTTTACAACTTAAGAGGAAAAAAATAGTTTCACACTTAATAGCTATTCAAACCAACAATGCAACCTATAACTTGCACTAAATACGAGTTTTTCCTATTTGAAGGTACTGAGATATGAGACATACAATAAAGGATTTGCATATAAATCACAAGATAATTTATCAATCACTTATTGCACACAAAAAAATAGACTTTGAGAAAGAAAATTTTATTAACTTATTGATTTGAAAAGGCGTTACACTATTGTACAAGCCTGCAAAATATGTCTCTTTGAGATATGAAAATTATATTTGATTTTCAGTCATAATATGACTGTTTTTTGAGTCACAGTACAATTTTTTTATAGAAAGAACTATTCATGTTACAAGGCCACTTCAAAATAGTGTAAGAACTAACTAAAAATGAGCCTAGATTTTCTTTTTACTATCCTACATTGGAGAAAATATTGGACCAAAATTAAAGACTATTAAATGCCCCTTAACTTCCTTGTTTCAACTACCTCCTAAAACTTTGGGTGCTTGAAACTACCTTTCTCATCTTTGATTGCTTGAAGAACTCCTTGATGGTGTTGAAGAAGAGATGTATTGACCTTTTAAAATGCTATCAAATCCTATATTTACTCCTTGTGCACCTATTTTGTTGCACATGTTATCTTTATGTTCAAACTGCCTCTATAAATGTTCTCAATTGTTGTCCACTTGCCAAACTATCATAAATTTCCACCAATCTACTTAAAAGGAATATGTTAAATTTTTTTTTGAACTTGTCTAACTACTTTGAGGGCATAGGGGAAGTTATAGGATCCCTTTCCACAAAATAAAACTACCTTTTAAGATGCTACCCACTGCCACCTCCTCATTTAGATCACAACTCCTTGTGATGTTGATAGATTGCCCATAATACTGTTTACTCTGAAATTTACTCACTGTTATCTATGAATACCACTCACTGTCATCTCATGCTTATCTTTTGGCTATCCTACTAGGTCACCTCACACCTTCTTCACTTGCAATTTTCCTCTTTGGGAGTCTCTTCTATATAGGACAATCACCCTCTTGTATTAGAATCATTCCAAGGACTATCACTTGTATGTAGGTTTGTCATCTCCCATGATACCATCTAATATTTGATATTCAAGCCAATGCTTTCATCATCACTGTCAAGTCTTTAAGGTCTTTTCCATGAACCAATATCAACAAGGAATCATGCACTTCATAGTCATAGTGGATCCCTACCCCTTCAAAATTTTCCTTCATCAAATTCTTCTCTTTATGGCATAAGTGACTTCCCTTTGATGTTTGACTGCTCTCTTATCCAAAGTAACTGTCATCATAAATTGTTGATCCTTCCTCCTAAAAACCATTCATCCCTTCTGCAAGGCATCTCCCCATGAAAAATAATTAACCTCTCACTCACCTGACACCCTTTTATGTCGCAACCTATTTTCTACAACTTGGAAATTTCAAACCCACATTGGTCTCTATGTCTACATGAGTACAAAGATATCAAAATTTTGTATTAAAATTTTATAAAGATTGTCCTCCTCTTTCTTTCATATTATCCTTCTTATTTGGTTTCTATCCAAGGGTACAAGCTATTGGATTCAATTCTAGCTTCTATAATCTTTAGAGCTTGAAAAAACTACAAAATCTTATCCTTGTAACTGATCAACAAAAACTTCATCTTTTCATTAAGCTCACATGCACTATTTTCTTGAACTAAAGAAGATTCATTGAAGTCATGCATGCATTCAAAATTTCTTCTATTCTAGTAGCCATCTAAAACCCCAAGGGTGGGCCCATGCCATTCAAGGATATTTTCAAATCCATCAACATTGTTCAAGAAATGTTTGAGAAATCAATTAAAACTAACCTAGTGATGAATCTCTTGGACCGTTGTCTCCTTATCTTGTCAAAGGGTATATTGATTTCCCTCTTTCCTCTTTGTGCCCTTTCCATGTGATATATTCTTGTCAAATTCCACTTCATAACCTCTATATCTTAAAGAGTTCCATGGCTAATCATGGTCATTTTTTGAAGTGATTGTCCACTATCTTCAAACTATTCATTTTTCTTTGACTATAAACCCTCTAATCCTTTCACATTTCTTTTGATCATTTTTCATATATCTTCTTGTAGTTTTTGTAAGTGGCCAAATCGTGTTGCCTACATCTGAATGTATACCTCATAGAGGCAACTGACTTCACATGATTTTGTGTTGTTGGAACTAAGATGTCCATAATTTCATTAAGGATTTTGCAGATAGAATTCACAGTTTCTTCTTCAAAACTACAACATATACATAGTCTTGAAGAGGCCACTTTCCATAGTCTTCTGTACATTGTGACTTGTATGCTTGTTAATGAAGACTTATTTTATTGCAACATCCCATTTAAAAGAACCACCTCTTTTTGCTACAATAATGCATTATTGGTCAAAGTGATATACATGAAAATTATATCAAGGTCGTCATACTACGAATTTTTCCGAATTTGATTTAGCACAAGGGATTTCAAGGTTGAAAATTTTCTCCACAGCTATAGACTTGCCCCATATATGCATGTTATACTTCATGCCTCTAAGAAAGTAAAGAAATTCCTTCATTTGCAATAATTCCCTATTTCTCAGTGTCTTCTTTGGATTCAACTTTCAATGCATCATGACCAACTTCTTACATGCAAAACCTAAAGGCTCCTTTCAATCATTCCCTTGCCATTCTACCAACAATAGAGGATGTGTTGGTAGAAATTTTAATAAACCATTTGCACTTTCTCACACACCAATATTAGTGGAGTTTTCCAAATTGAAGAGAAATTTCATAAACCTGTGTTCTTTAAAATAAAAATAACCAATAGTTTTTCATTCATAAGCTTTATATCACAGTCTATCACATTAACTAAACACATAATATTTTCACCAGTTACTTCACAACACCAAAGGACCAATGGATCTTGTGTAAGCTCCATGTACCTTACAAGGGAATGCTGATTAGGGCTTCCTTCATCTTTTAAAAAAGTGTTGAATACCACTGCTTATTGCATAGCCAATTTGAAACATCAAGACTTAGAAATTTTCCAAGAGTATATTCCTTTCACCTTCAAGCTCCTAGAGAAACTAGGGAAAAACAACATAAAAATGATTCAAATTTGGTCACTCATTATACAATTTCAAATAGACATTTCCAAATTATATCTCTTTTGAGAGTACATGATATTTGAAAGGTTGTGATTTCATGCATATCCTAAGAACCATTAGGGCACTATCATGCCTTATGTTGATATATAAACTTTAATAGCTTTATGGTGCAGGAGCACATTAAGTTTAGTAGGATAAGTGAAAGTTGTAATTTTGGTTACCTTATGTTGGTTTTATGTAATAAGGTCATCTAAGACCATGTTGGGTGTGTTAGAGTCCATATTAGGTCGTTATGAGTGTTGGTGGGTCAAGTTGCTTAAAGTTGTCAATGTGGCAAATGTTGCAAAACATGGAATATGAAAAGACACGTGTGTAAATGAAGGAATTAGAATGGTTGTAGTTTGAAAATAAGTTGTAAATGGTTGGTACATATTTAAATATCCTTGGAGAGGTCAAAACCAAGGTGGTTGGTTACATAATTTTTGAAGTGAAATCAATAAAAGACATCCTTGTTTCTGCATTTCTGAACATTAAATTGTTGTTTCAGAGCTTTGTACGGCCTTGTACGGTTTTTTCATGATCTAAAAAACAATTAGGTTGTTTCTAGGTGAATCTACTTTCATTTTCACTTTGTTTCATTGAATTTAATCAAGTTTTGAGAATTTTATAGCAAATTTACTAAAATTGATCAGAAATCCTTGGTTAACTACCATGAAGGGAAGAAAAATGCAAATCTCACTATTCCATCAGTGAAACCTGATGAAACTTGGTCTAGAATGGATGGGGTTAAGGATTTTTTGGTTTTTAAAAAATTGTAGGAGCAGGGGATGGCATTGAGAGAAATTTTGGTGATGCCCTAGCCTAATTAACCTCATGTTTTAGGCATTGAAAGTACCTAGGGCTTAGGGTTTGAAGTATAACCCTTAAATAGTGGTTGGGATTGCTTGGAATGGTGTTGACAGTCGTCAAAAAATATTTCTGATCCATTGGCAAGGATTTTTGAAGTCTAGAGTGGGCGAACCTTGTTGTGACCTAGTGGGAGAAGCCTAATTAGGCCTAATTCAAATTGTAGTAGTAGAAATTTGGCCTTTGTGTTCCAAAACACCCCCACCTACAATTGAGATATGTTGTCAAAGGGAATAAAGGGTATATAAATATATAATTATATTTCGGGTATGAGTTCTAGTTTGAAAATTATATTGGAAAAACAGAATATGGAGTGCTACTAGGAGTTAGCAGACCTAGGTAAAGAAATCCACCATTTAATGCTTGAGAACTTGAAGAGTTGTTTGTTTTAGATGAAATTGTTGTTTTGGAGCTTGGTACAACCTTGTACGGTTGGTTCATGATCTAAAATCAATTTGAGGTTTTTTTTATGTGAATCTACTTTTATTTTATTTTTATTTCATCGATTTTCATTGAGTATTAAAAAAGTTAAAAGCATTTTGGTGAAAGTAGTCAAAAACCCTACCTAGGGTTCCTAGTGGACTTGAAAAATGCATTTCTTGCAATTCCCATAGTATAAATTCGTAAAAATTGGTGAAATGGATTTTTATTATGTATATTTTCATTTCTCAAATTCATAGGTCCAAGGAAGAAGGTTTGCACGTGTTTTGGTGATGCCCTAGGTAGGATCTCTTCATTTTCAAGCCTAATTGGCAGAAGGATAGTCCATTTTTTAAGAATTTTATACATAGTAACCTACCTTTATTCTGAGATATGATGTATAAGGTCCAAATGGGTGTCTGAAAATATGTTTATGTTTGTGATATGATGTCTACATGGAAATTTATGACCAAAAAACATCAAATTGTTGCTCCCATGTTTTAGTTTTTTAAGAGCAAGTTGTCCATTTTTTATTGTTTCCATATAAAATAATATGCCTTAGTTTTGAATTATGTTTGTAAATGAGGAAAAGGGTATCTGAAAGTTCTTTTACATTTTGGAGATCATGCTTACTCTAAGAGTTGTGATTGGAAAACCAATTTCAAAAGGCTACTAGGAGATTGAGGGCTAATGAATGAAAACCCACCATTGATGTTTGAAACTTTGAAGGTTTGATTGGTTGATTTAGTGTTTATATTATCCACCATGCTCTACATTACTCTATCCATCCATAGTTTCTCTTAGTGTTTAGTTAATACTTCTTTACTTCACCATGAAATGGGTTATTTCTTGCTTCATCATATGTAGGCCCGCCTTAGATCAACCATCCCAACACCTTTTCAAAGGAACTATATTTTCTAATACATAAACCTCTATCTATCATTCATGAATTATCTACTTTCTTCATTTTATAATTCACTAGGGGAAAGGATCATGTAGTTGAGCATGTTTCAATAGTTGTTATAGAATTTGTTGATTTAATGTCTAAATTTTTTAACAATATTGAACTAGTAGTTGTGACTTTAAAATTGTTATTGTAGATCTAAAAACCAACAATATGATTTATAACTGGTAATTGTATGCTTGTTAGAGGGAATTAGGATTTTTCAATAAAGAATTGAAATTATTGTTTTGTAAAGAAAACATAGTAGTTTAAAATCTATGTTTAAAACATTTTTTTTTAAGAAAGAAATAGATCTTTTAGATTTTATTCTAATCAATATAACTAGTAGTTGTATTCTTGTGAGAGGGAATTTGGATTTTTCAATATGAAATTGAAATTATTGTCTTGTAAAGAAAACAGTAATTTAAAATCTATGTTTAAAACATGTATGTTTTTAGAAAGAAATGAATTTTTTAGATTTTATTTTAATCAATATAACTAGTAATTGTATTTTTCAATATGAAATTGAAATTATTGTTGTGTTAAAAAAACACAATAGTTTAAAATCTATGTTTAAAACATATATATTTTCATAAAGAAATAGATTTTTTCGATTTTATTTTTATTTTTAATTTGGAATAGAAAATTAATTTCCATTTATTAATATCTATAGTAGGATTTTTATTTTATTTATAAAATTTTCAAATAACTCTTTTTTTTTATAATAATATTTTATTTTTAAAATTTTTTTATTTAATAATATTAATTAATGAAGAAAATATTTTTCAAAATGGCATTATGCTGCATTATAATCATAAGGGTAAGTATTTAAAAAAATAATAATGATGTATTCTATTTTCTTTATTAATCATTTCTTTTATACATATATAGAGAGGGGGGAGTGATATATAATGTACTTTAAGGTATTTAGAGTTTGTTTTGAAAATTTAATTTATTTTTTATAAAAAACAAAATTATTGTGAAAAAGAAGGAACATGTTCTAAAACTATGACAAGTGATATATTATGATAAACATGTAGAATAGAAAGTAGAGAGCTTCTAAAATAACTGGATAAATGATTTCTTTTAATACAATAATTATCAAATACAAGAATACTTTTAATATCTTTAAATCTTGATGCAATATTTTTTAAAGACATGCATGTTGTTTTAGGTTCATGTAATTTATCTATATACTTGAATAAAAATAGTAAGTTAGTGAAGATATAAACATGCATTTATGTAAAATAATTTATGCATGAAAAATATTTTGATGGATGCAAAAACATGCAAGCATAGAGAAACAAATCATACATGAAAAAAATAATGCATGCATCGAATAGTGACACATGCATGAAGAAAGAATGAACACATGAAAATGTAATGCATGTTAAAAAATGATGCATGTACATAATAAATATATATGTATGAGAAAACAATGCATGCATCCAAAAAATGTCCATGTGAGAAAAAATAATGGATGTATGTAAAGAGAATGTATGATTGATAAAGGATCTATATCACATCCATATAATCAACCATTTTTTACTATACAAATACGTTGAGGTTATATTTCTATAGAAGTAACCAAAGTAAAGTAGGAAATTCTTTGAGGAGAGTTAATTCATCCACTATTCTAAAAAACTAGATTGAATAATCAACATTGCATTTCATTTTTTTCACCATGAAATCTTCAAGTTCGGATTGGTATCCAAATACTACATCAACTAGAGCTACATTTTTTAGGGTTGCATACTTATTGGGTTGTCTCACATTAGTAGTCAATATGAATAAAATTTTCATTTAATTGTATGCACCAAGACATTGTTAATTGAGATTAGTGTCCAACTACTACATCAACTAGGGTTGCATTTATAGGGCCACATATGTTTTGTCCGATCCCACCCCATTGCTCCCAAAATCATATTCCCACTCCTTGTGAGGTGGTGAATGCACAATGAAAATTTCTTCTTAGTATAGTTCAAAAATATTTAGGAATTCTTATATGCATTTCTCAAATTATCATACTTTATTTACTTCATATAATACAAAACTAAGGAAATCCTTCTCCCATATATTATTTTCTATGGATTTGAACTATAGGAGTCACATGATATTAAAAAAGTTTTCCCAAATCACCCTTCAAATATATAGCTCTTTTTGAGAAAGTTGTGAGTACAAGAAACCATAGATCAAACTCCTATATTCAATGGTGGGAACACTTTTTCTAAAATTCCTACACAAATAGATTATTAAATAGAAGATCATCAAGGTTTTGCATGCAAGAATGTTATTTATTGCACTCTAGAACCATCATTTACTTTTCATCCACTATTATCATAACATGAATTTCCTTCTCTAAGATTAAGGATCTAAATGTGGCTATTGTGTCCCTAAGTCAATGAAAGGGGAATTAGCTTCTCCCTATCCTTGATGTCATTTGAGGTTAAATCAAAGATTAAAAAATAAGACAATATGAAAATTTATGCAAGGAAATTCAAATAGAAATAAAAAATCACCAAATTCCTTCCTAGCCTTAAATTTATTTTAGTTTTTGTTAAAATTGAAATTATATTTTTTTATGTATTATATGACAATTTGAAAATAAATGAGATTCACCATTAAATACAATACCCTAACAATATGTGTTAATAAATTATAAAATAGAATCATCTCATAAGAGTTAGTTAAAGTCATGTCCTCTAGCCAAATTTATATTAAGTTTGTGATTGAAAAATTATTTATAAAACTATAGAATTTGAGTCAATTTTTCACTAACATATTTGAATGAATAATAAATAGTTAAAATATGAATAGAGATTAATAAAATAAAAGAGAACTTAAAGATTGCTAGATGGAATGGAATGAAATGAAATTTAAGCATGCACTATGTATATTAACTAGTTGTGAAGTATTTTTGCATTAATCGTTTTTTGTTTTCAACTTTTATATATTTTTTGCTTTAGATGTACCCATGCTCAAAGAAAAATTTGTTTGGAGAAGGCACACAATGCATCACGTGGTGGTTGTATAGGTTTTATTTATCACTTTCCTTTGAGGAGAAAGTTAGAACATGTGTCAGCTTGATGGAGATTTTCTCAAGATCGATTTTCATAAATCTAAAAATCCTTGCCTGCTCGAAACATCATCTCTTCATTGCAAGGAGCCTTCTTTTTGGAGTTTTTCTGAGCATGCCGGTTTCTTATGATTTTCAGGGTGGAAACTTTGAGTCGGCGTTGCCAAGCCACATTATTGGTCAACAAGACTTTTTCTAGTCTTTTTTCTAGGATCTGATTGTTTACGGAGGGAAATCTTTGCTAAAATATATAAGGGACATTAATGCAGCAGTTGAGAATTGATGAGCAAATATTGTCGTGACATAATTCAAGATTTCCAATCGGATCATGATCTATCAAGAGAAAAAATTTGGCAGTAATTACTTTTGGGTGGTGGTAGTGTTTCTCTCTCTTTTTAGTTATAAATAGGAGGCAACGACAGAAAGAAAGGGTTCCTAAAGTTTTCCCTTTTGGAAATAAATTCTTTAGTTTTCCTTAGTTATAGAAGTATTTTCATTAGAAGTTGGCAAAACACTACTTCTCTTTGGCATGTTATATTGTTTTAACTCAAACTATTGTCAAATTGGCATCTGACCTCTATTTTAAAGATCATTTTATATTTAAGTACAATCTATTTGGAATAAATTTTGAAACTATGCATGATATGGCCTTTGTCAAGTTCCTTCTTTATATTTTTATTCTAAATAAAGTGTTGTCTTAAGCTTAATTTGAATAGTTTGATTAGTTTATTTTCATGTTGTAAGCTTATATGATAAAGTAATAGCTTGTAGAAATTGGATTACATCCTTGAAATTCTCTATTTTTTTTAAGGGTTATTGTTTCTTCGTGTTATGATGTATTAAGAGGAAGGGTTTATGAAACTTTCTAAATGTTTTTCTGTTAACTCTTGGAACTTTTATGCTTGACCAGACCTTAATGAACACTTCTCGTAGGGAGATTTGAAAGACTGCATTATTCTTGTATTTGGCCTTTGTTACTCATTCTCTTCCCAAAAATGAAGATTTGTGGCATTATGTATCTAATATATCATTCATAGGAGAGAATTTGGGTTTTGAAATATTGTAAAAGTATTGGTGCATTGCCATTTTTCATGTTTTATATTTACATTTTCTTCTACCCTTTTTCCCAAACTCAAAGAAGATTCAACTTTCTATAAAAATATTGGAGGTATTCAATGAGGCACAAATTGGTCCCCCACTCATTGAATTTCCCATAAGGCTGTTAGAGAGGCACAAGATTTGATGATCAACAATTTTTTTTTATCACACCTGGTGGGAACCAAGTGTTTTGAATGCCTGATTAGAAGTTCAAAATATTTCTTAAATCAGACCAAGGAAAGAAACCGAAAGTTTCATGCCCATAATCCACAAAAGAGCATCCTCAAAGGGTCATTTCTAGTACTCCCAGTTACCATCTTCGGTACCTAGGAGAAGAAGACTTACAAGTTCTATATCACCTTTAAGGAGTAATAGAGCGAGGAGTAAGAGCCCAAAATCTAGAGCATTATCTACTCCACTTGGAGGCTAAACTTTCCAAATAAGAATACCATTTTACTCAATTCAAAGGAATCTATTCTCCATGGCTCATGTACCTACCCTTGCTCCTATAAATTTTATAACTTGGGATAGTGGTAGTCCGCTACAACCATCTATGCCCCCAAATGTGTGGCCCACCATACCCACTAATGCCCTCAAGGATATCCAAAATTCTCTAAGGAGGACTTCAAAACCCCTTCCGAACACCTCCAAGATATAGCGGAGGTATGCAGGGTACATAACATAGTAGAGGAAAATATTTCTCTAAGACTATTGGAAGCCTCTTTCAAAGGAAAGGCTCAAGATTGGTATCGATCTTTGACCTTCATTTATATCCACTCATGGGATCAACTCGAAGAAAGGTTATTCAAATGATTTTTTGAGAAGTGAGATTGTTCTTCGTTGCTACATCAAATAATCATCAAAAGAGCCCCATAGGAATCCATGAGTGACTTCAACACTAGGTTCCACAAAACCTAGTAGAGAATCCCCGTGACTGCCTGACCCTCAGCTGGGATGGCATTTATTTTCTACCTAAAGGCTTTCAATTCAGATATCACGGTGATGATAACCTCTTTGGGAGGATATGTCTTACTCAATGCATACGATTTTTCTATGCACATGGAGAATAGTTTAATCCATGCTAGAAGGCTTCCACCATGACCTCTGATGCCTGTATTTATAGAAATCTCTAGTGGTCTTCGAGAAGAAGTTGTTGAGCACTTCTTCCTCTATAGTAGTGGACATTAGCGATATGAAGAGCCTCATGTAGTATTTTTCTAATGAGTTAGTTCTCATCAAGAAGCAACAAGCGACACCTCCAAATCAAGTCACTCAAACCTATCAGGGAGGAAGGCCATCCTATTGATGGTAAAAATGACACAAACAACATTAAACAAAATATCTCTACTCTATTTCTCTTGAAAAAGAAAGACAACATATAGTGGCCTAACTCCCAAGGTCCTGTTAGTTGGTTCTCAACTATCTGGTGTCACTCAATTGGTCCATGCAACTATAATATTCAAGGGGCCTTTACTGGTAATAAGGAATGCAAGCAATGACTTAATCATCAAACTGTTCTTTAATAAAAAGGGGGTTTAAAATAAAAGAAAAAGATGGATCAGGGCATACATCAATAAAAACATGAATAAAAATTATCTAGTATTTGAACATATATCTTCAACAATGAATGTTTTTCCAATAGATCAAGAAAACCATAGCACGATACAATTTACAGAATCGTCCATACTATTGCATGCATCTAAGGTTCTTAATTTAACATCACAATCACACATCATAAAGATTTTAAAGTCTCCAAAATAACACACTCTCATTCATTGCCAAGATCATAGATCAATAGACTTTCAATAAATTCAATTCACAGATAATCTAATGAAATAATCCTTAAATCTGGTTTCTTCTAAGGATTTTCATCACAAAAGAAACATGTATGCTTCATCACAATCACTGGCATACAGATAGACTATAATTCATCAACCTTATCCAATAAAACTCAATTCCAACACCATATTGCGTAAAAAAAACCTGTATTTATATTCAACTGTAAATAAAATAACAAAGTATCTCTATAAAAACTATGAAAAATTCTATCTCCTACTATTAGGTGGCTAATCTTATTCTCATCAACTGACCCCTACAATATGATACCCCAAAGGTATTTATAGATGTACAAACATCTGAAGTCCTTTCTATCTTAAGTTGATCCACCATTTTAGGAATTTAAGTCTTCTTGGAAACTCGGATCAATTTGATCTCTAGTTCCCACCTCGATCATTTAGTTAAACTGGAGAGAAGAAGACAAAAGAGAAAAGAAATCCATCCGCCTCTAAGACTGCCAGTCCTGCATGTGGAGAAGAGAAGAAAGCCATGCATGCATGAGAATATCAATTATGTATGTGAAGTTTTCTCTATAGTGTACTCGTCGTAATTGGAGAAGACTTGTTGAAGCATATCCAAATCTAGCCCATCATCCCAACTTTCTTCGAACTTGATCCTCTCTAACTCTGCAATAGAAAATCCTCTCATGTCTTTTAGCTTTGTCAACTCCCTTTTAGCTTCCCTTATCTCTTCTTTAATATCCATTAACCGATCTAACAACAAATCCTCTCCATCATCTCCCTTTTGCACGACCTCTTTAAGCCTATCATCCCATTTCTCTTTTATTTGGCTCAAAGGTAGGCCCTCCTTTACCAGTATATCAAAATTTACTATAACAACAATAAATGCTTCTAACTCCTCAAACTATTCATTTAGATCCTTGCTAGAATCTTGAACTTCATTTTTTATGCTTGTATAAAAAGTTAGATCTAAATAAGACTATGTTGGAGGTCTTTTCCAGGAAATATTTGTTGTCCTCTTCAAGTATTGACTATTCTAGAAGAGTGGACTTCAACAATTTATTAACCTCTTTCAGCTTCTGGCTATATCCTCTATACTCCTCCTCATGTTCTCCCAATACTTTGACATATTGATTCATCTCTTCTATTAACTCCTCTTTCATCTTGTGAACCTCAAAACTGTTGTCTAGCACCTCACCTATTTCCAAATTTAATCTATCAATACATCTATCCAACATCTCTGCCTTACTCCTTATCTGCACCAAATCATCCACCTCTTTCTTGCTAAGAAAAATTGGTGTCTCAATGGTGGCAATTTTTTGTGACCTCAGAGTAGAAACACTCTTCAAGAAAGTATGCAATTGATCTAATTGAGTTTTAAGCTCATCCTTTTTTTGTTTATCCTTCATCATTCTTGATTTAGTGGATGATGCTACCACATCTATCAAGTTCATATGTTGATCTCTTGTGGGTCTCCCCAAGTTAAATATGCCGAACTGATAATCAGTTAGTTGCATGTCCCCTACATCCTTTTCCACCATCGATATTGCACATTAAGTAACAATCTCCCCTGCTTCAGTAAGTCTAGTGGAATACAGGATTTTAGCCTTCTTTTTGGGCCTTTCTTTTTCAATCTCCTTCATCATATCATTCCAATTGAGAGGTTGTGAGGGTGTCACTGATCTCTTTTGAAGATCCAATTTCAACCAAGTGGGAGCACTTGGAGTAGTGGTCATTATAATTGAAGAAGAAGCAATAGTAGTTGAGGGTTGTTGCACATTTACTTTAGGTTGAGAATCAACCCCTTGTACCTCTTGTTGTTCTTGCTCCACATTTTTCTGTGCAAGCTTTTCAGGTTCCTCCTTGTCCTTTTGTTCCTATATCCTCTTGTATTCTTCTTCCTTCTTCAATTTTTCTTATTTGAATCTTTTCTCCTTAAGTTCCCAGTTTCTCTCTTCTTCCAATGCCTTAAGTCTATCCGCATCTTCCTTTTCCTTTTGCAGCTGCTTGATCAGCTCCTCGACATCTTTCTCTTTTTGCATACGTTCTGCTTTCTCTTTCTTTTTATAGGCCTCTTCAACTATCTTCAATTTAGCTACAAGGACTTCTCTTTCCCTTTGTTGCTTTGCATTTTCCTCCTCTAGATCATGAATTTTTTGTACTAATTCTAGCTTATCATTCTCTTCTTTGATCTTGAGCTCCTGACTCCTTTGCCTTTTTTGTTTCTGCACTTCATCAAATTTTAGTTTGTATTCTACTTGTTGTTGTTGAAGTAAAGCATCAGCTTGTGCCTTAGCATCTATTTCCTTTTGCTTCTCCATAGCTTCTGTATGTGCTTGACCATCTGAAGCCTTATTTGCTTCCTCAAACAGTGCCCATTGATCTTCCTCTATTAAAATATGTTCAATTTCCTCCTCTAGAGGCATCTTTTCTTGTGCATCTTTCTCTGATAAGGTCTCATCAGAGTCTATTTTAACATCATGGATCTTCATCTCTACTCCTTTTCCCTTTAATTATTCAGCTTTCCCATGAAGATTTCCTTTAGGCATCTCTCCACTTTGTTTCTCTATAAGAGGGACTTAAGCATATGAATCACCTATTGCTGGTGTTGAAACCATAGGTCCTATTTGGGCATCCTCTTCTTATACTCCAAGTAAATCTTGAGTAGAGGCTTCAAGCTCGATCTCTTCAATGTCAGGAGGGAAGAAATACAAAGGCTCTTTGGAAGGAAATTTCCTCTTGATTCTTTTATATCCCTTCCGTTTCTTAGGCGCTGGTCCCTGAGGATTTTTGGTTCTTAGAACAACCCAGTGGATACTCCTATCCAAGACTGGTCTCCCTATTTGCTTGATGTCGATGATCTCTTCACCATCCCAATCTAGTGGATCCAAACTTTTAGTACCAATGTTCAATGCTTCATATGATGGATCCAACACAACTCCATCATCTACTAATGTATCAGGAATGTCATCTTTGATCTCGAATTCTACCATGAGTGAAATGGGAAACCTCTCATAATTCCTTTTCATGAGGTCATACTCATCTTGAAGATCACTCCATAAATACTCTAACAAATTGAAATGTTTTTCAAAAACCAAAGGAAACAAAGAATTCATTTTCTTCTTTGGATCAAAGTGATTTCGAGCAGTGTACAAACCTAGCTTCAAATGTATCAATTCACTGCAAACTACCTTTGCTCCCACAAGGTGTGGGCAGCTGTATTCACCTAATTGCATGGGAAACTTAGGACAACCTGTCTTGTGCTTTAACCCAAATCGGGCATTGACCCCCAGAGCTTGATAGACAAAATCTATCAACACCATCCTGTTGCTGGAACACCTTGGAAGTAAGTGGGGATGACCCTCAAATCCTGCCAACCTAAAATAAGTGAACTTGGGGTATTGGATATACCAACATACCCATTCTGTGATAAAGGCCATGGCTTCCTGGCTCAATCTGTACCCCACATCTCCATTAAGCTAGTTAATGCCTACATATAATAATGCATCATTAACTCTTCTAAATCGTGTTTTAGAAACCTATAGAGATAGCTTATCATAATGATCCCATACTTTCCTTTGTCCATCAGCTTCTCCCAATATTCCTACTCTATTCAAACCTAGAAATATACCTCCTCTAGCTGTTGCATAGACAACATAAGAAGTCATGAAAAAGTTCTTGGTTTCCCTTATTCTAGTTAACTGGTCATGAATAGTATCTGAGACAATCATTGGCCAATCAAACTGTTGCTTGCCATTAAAGATTGCCTGAATGAAGGGAAACATCCACTCCTTGAAATGAAATGCATCCCTCTTCCCAAAGGCTCTAGACAACATCATTATCAGGTCCGATACTTCCTTGTAAAATTATGTCCTCTTTGGTTGATCATGGAGCTTGGTCAAAGACTTCTTCTTTGTTTTCAACCACTTCTTTTTCAAGTGAGCCTTGTTAGCCTCCTTGTGTTTGCTATATATCCCTAAATCATCTGCCTCATTCAACTGTACTAGGTTCTTTGGATCAAGGACACTAAACATGTGCTGAAACATTTGAGGAGTTAGGTCTATGATCACATTATCCTAAGAATCCATACATTGTCTAGTAGCCGGATTGTAAGCTCTTGTTGCTATCATAATCAATTCAGGGAATTGGATGGATAGAGGAAATAAAGTGATGTGAGCCAAGCCGAACACAACTATTCTTGTAGTTCTTCCTGTTACATCCTCAGTGAATGTTTCTGAATATAACTCCTCAAAATTGTATGGGCCTAGATTGGTGTCAGTTATATCAGACCAATTAGATTCCACTTTGCTTGCAGTGACAACAGGACCCCTATGGTCATACCTCAAGGTATAAGGTAATTGCTCCTGCTTAATCTTCTTAGGCTTAGTTGTTGCTTTTGAAATTTCTATAGCCTGATTCCTTTGGGAAGATTCTCCTGATACTCTTGAAATTCTTTAGCTTCCTACAAAAAAACCTCTAATTAGATCCTTCAATAAATATCACAAAATATGCTTTAAAATCTTATCCTTCAGATATATATCAGAGGAAAAACCAAGCAGAAAACATTCTAAATAGTCTCTTTTAAAACACTGTCGGGCTCGGAGCCAAAACCATTATTGAGATTACAGTAATAACAAACAGGACCGGATTCAAAATTGCAATGGTAACCGGAATAATAATCAAAATGGAAACTAACTTAGTTTCATGAAGATTTTATAATTTCATATTTAGTTCTGATTCTGGTTCTGGCTAGGTTATCGTTATTTTGAAGGCCTGATTCTAACTATAAGCGAAGTCAAAAATGGGATGGAAATGGAATCAAAAATTATTACAAAACATGTTTCAAAGTCTAAATCGATTCCGATCCCGCTTCTGACTAAAATGACCATGATGTCATAAGTGATTTTAACAATTCAATAAATAACTTCATGATTTAAGGACTAGGTCATACCAAAACAAAAGGGGCTTAAAAAAAACCTAATAAGACCATCCCCATATGACCAAGAGGCGACTGTACTATTTAGGGCATCATTTTTAAAATAAGAATGCGTCAAAACCCTAAACTACAAACCATCGATTTCAAATACCTAGGGCACAAATTTAACCCCATTCAAACTAAACAAATCGATGTGCAACAGGATTCCTAAGTAAAAATGACAATTTACCAAACCCTAATCACTGTAAAATAGTAACTAACCTATGCATTTAAAAACTAGGGCACCATGATGCGATCACGATTAAAACGTGAAAAGTGATTGTGTTAAAAACAAACAGACAAGAAACAAAACCAGAAAAGAAAAAATGAAAACAAGAAAACCAAAAAAGAGAAAGAAAACAAAACACACGAACTCACAAAGAATCACGAATTCGCAAGAAACGACTGACTGAATAAAAATGGAAAACACAAAACCAAATGGAAGAGAAGAACATAAAACCCCTACCTCAAATGCAAATTAGTAAGTTAATTCTCTGAAGCAATCTGCATGTAATTGTCTCCCTTTCGATCGAATCACTTGCACAAATGCTCCACTGAAACTCTGGTGCACTCTTCAATCTCTTAACAATAATGATGATAACGACCCATTAATCCCTAATTAAGGTAAAAACTTAGAGTTTCATGCGTGCATGACACCTGTAATTAATGCCATAAATTTGGTATAATGGAGTTGGAACTGCAGAAGGAACTAGCACATTACTATTGTGCAACTTCAGTAAAGTCAACAACCACAGCGGGAGCGGAATCAGAATGAAAATGGATTTGGAAACTTGGGTAATTTCTCAACTCAGTTCCTATTTTGGGTCTGCTTCTGCCAACAAAGAAGAAAGCGAAACAAAATGACAAAATAAAACAAAAATACCAAAAGGATAAAACTAAACACAAAAACCTAAGTTAAAATGAAAGACACAAAAGCGAAGGCGAAAGTGGGACGAGATTTGATTTTGAAACTTCGAATAAATTCGGACTTAACTTCCACTCCGACTCTGGCTTTGATAAGGAAAAAGCAAAAGGCCAAAAGAAGACTGCCAAGATGGGATCAAAATCAAACTTTAAAAAAAGATTCAAAACCCGATTAGATTCTAGTTCTGGTTCTGACAAAAAAAACCAAAGAAAAAAAAAGTGTTGGAAAAGAAAGACTCCAAACTTTGTTTGAAAAACAAACAAGGAAAAAAAAAAAGGGGGGCCCATTTTGACCAAGGGAAAAGATGGGGTGGTTATGCAAGGAATAACACATCTTTTCAGTAGAACACATACCAAGGACCCTCAAATCAGGGGGGTCAACTAGCGGTGTCTACAAACCAGATAGTTATGATCATCATGCCACTACAAATGGTCAAAGAAAGCTAGAGTAAATAGTTAATCCTAGGCCATAACAACCTAGTTGAAGATGAGAATGTATGGTGCTTCCCATGTAGCGATAGTCACATGCCTCAAAATTATCCAAGAGGAAATATGCAACTGAAGATAGCAAAATAAAGGAAAAAAGGTGCACATTTGAATGTGAAATGGTATGAGTCCCATGAAATGGAAAATGTCTACTTTAGAGTGTAAATACAAAGAATTTCCTTGGAGCAAGAGCTAGACATTGTGCCCGACCAAGTGTTATTTTCATGGATGGAGGAAGAAGATGTGATATTCATAAATTAAGCTTCGATGAACAGTGCTCCACAAGTGTGGTCAAACTACAACATGAGATCCAAAATATGGCTCATGGGAGAATATGTATGACCTTAGTTATGACAACTACAACTGTAAGAAATGCAGGCCTTGCAGGTGATTGGCTGACCTACTCAGTAGAAATTTTTTTTGCCATTGCTAGTGAAGGATTTGGATAAGATGTTGAACCCATTCACGATGAATCATTTTACTTTGAAGCTAAGAGAAATACCACCATTTAAGCCCAAGGTCCAGCCAGTTGGAATGCTCAATGTGGTGAATAAGGTTCTTTCCAACGTATCCTTATGGGATGCCATATCCATTCCCAAACAAAAGACATTTCTTCAGGAAGCATTGAAGAAGGAAGAACAAATACCATAGATGGATGCAACTTTTTCATGCAACCAAAGTAAAGATAAAGAACCCATGCCAGAGCTTCAATCCCCAAAGGCTATAGCTTTTGTGAATGACATGTACAATGCAAAAGAGAAAGAGGTAAACAAGACGAAGCTCATGCCCTTCTTTTTAACACTGATTGTGGGAGATAAAATTTTGCATAATAATATGATTAATTCAAGAGCTAGTACAACAGTCATGCCAAAGCAAGTGGTCAATTCCTTGAAGCTTAAGTATGAGCCCCTTGAGAAGGGAATCATGCAATTGAATGAAAAGAAGGTTCTGACCATTGGTAAGATAAAATATATATCTTTAACTCTTTTCGCATGCCCAAGATAGACAGTCTCATAAGAATTAGTGGTGATAGACATTCCCCTAGTATTTGGGATTTGTCTTTCAAGAGATTTCACTGCAAAGCTTGGTGGATACTTGGCACTTGATTGGTCCCATCTGATATTGAGAACCAAGCATGGGGTGAAAATGAAAATCATGTTCAAATATTTGCATCTAGAACACGTAGCAGATAATGAAATCCTTGTTTTGAAGCAACATATACCTCTTTTTCAAAAAGGGAGGGGTATTGTGTAGAGATGCTAGAGGACGAGGAAGACACGAGTGACCAGATTCCTAAAGATGAGGTCCTCAACCAGTTCATCGACTCCAACCCATTCAATAATTTTTACACCATGGGACTGGGCACATATGTGATCTTCGATGACGATCAGGTCTACCCAAAACTAATAAAGAATCTAGAGGAATATGACTATCGGAAAGACAACTATCTATGGACCTTATACTTTGATGGTGCCAAATGAAAAGCTGGTTTTAGAGCGGGAGTCTGACTAGTGTCCTCGACAGGATCAGAGACCCTCAAGGCCTGTCATTTTCAATTCTCATGCTCAAAAAATGATGTACAATATGAAGCCTTGGTCCATGGTCTAATTCATGTGAAGCAAATGAGCGTAAAGAGGGTGCAAGAATTCAAATATTTAGAGTTGGTTGTGAGCTAGGTCTGTGGACAAGAGGCTACAAAAAATCTAAGAATGAAGTCATATAGACATCGGATATGGGATTTGAATGATAGTTTTGAAGCTTTTAATGTGCAATTCATTCTCTGATGTCAAAAAAAAATTGTTGATCAAATGGCTTCAATTGGTTCACAATTTGAATTGGTTCCCAATTCAACAACAAAGTAGAATGCAGTATAGATTATCGTCTGACCAACAATCCTCGACAATGATCAAAATTGGAAAGTATTTTAAGATGACACTTAGATCATTGCCTTTATATAGAAGTCAGAAGAAGCTTCTAACTATTCACAACTAGGAGCAGAATCTCCCAAAGAGTAGATTATCCAATTAAAAGGAAATAATCTCCCTTGAAGTTTAATCTCCCTCAAAATATTTTTGATTGTGAAGATGTAAGAAACAACAAATAAAGGTTCATCATGGACATAAGGGATTATGAAGAGCTCGATGTTGGAAATGGATAAATTTAGAAGTCAAAAAGGATGTTCCATGGGAAGATAAGGAAAGGCTAAGGGATCTATGTTCTAGATATGATAGAGTTATAGCCTGGACCTATCATGATCTTAGAGGGTATGATCTAGGCATAATTCAACATACCATTGACTTGGCGAAAGGATCAAATCTTGTCTGATAGAAGCAAACGTTGATCAATCTGAAGGTTGAAGCATTGATGGCACAAGATCTCACCAAATTGATTGAGTCAAGGATCATATATATGATTAAGGACTCCACCTAGGTGTTTAATCTAGTACTGATTCAAAAAAATAATGATGATATCAAAATTTGTGTTAATTTCTAAGATCTCAATAAAGCTTTGCTAAAAGATCACTACCCTTTTCTATCAATAGAGTAGATTGTGTAGACTGTGGTTGGATCAAAGACGTTTTCATTGCTTGATGGTTTCTTAGGGTACAACCAGGTATATTTAAAGGAAGGCGACCAACATAAAATGGTGTTTACCACTAAGTGTGGAACGTTCGTATATACAAAGATGCCCTTCAAACTTTCAAACACTTGTGCAACTTTTCAATGAGTAATGGATATTGTTTTTAGAGGATTGATCAGTCAAATCATTTTAATATATCTAGATGACCTAACGGTCTTTTCAAAGTCAAAATATGGTCATTTTGATCATCTAGAAAAGGTTTTCCAGAAGTCTTAACAGTTCAAGATTTCCTTAAATCCCCAAAAATGTGTTTTCGGAGTGCCCCAAGGTAAGTTACTTGGTTTTGTAGTATCCAAAGAGGGAATAGCAATAGATCCTGAAAGGGCGAGATATATAATGGAATTACCCCTACTAGTGAATTAGAAAGGGTTGCAGTCCTTTTTAGGAAAAATCAACTTTGTTAGTTGGTTCATTTCAAACTTTGCAAGCATCATGAGACCTATCATACTAACTCTCAAGAAGAACCTAATGTTCAAGTGGACCCTTGAGGGAAAATCATCTTTTGATCAGATAAAGATAGCTATCTCCACCGCTCTAGTGTTGGCTAACCCAAACTTTTCCAAAGATTTTCTACTCTATGTATACAGTGGTCAGCATAGCATAGCTTTTGTACTCACTCAAAAGGATGAGGAAAATAAAAAGATCATCCTATCTCATTTCACTCAAGAAATCTTAAGGGTTATGAAACCAAGTATAACTTTGTTGAAAAGTAGGCTTTCTCCATTGTTAAAATCCTAAAAAAAAATTGACACTTGGTGTCAGCCAATAGAATCACCATTCTCATTGCTCATCCTAGTTTGTGGGAGTATATTACTGAAGGCGAGATAACCGAGAAGAGGGCCAAATGGATCACCAATATTCTAGAGTATGATGTGGACATTAGACCAATCAAGTTGGTTCGTGGAAGAGGTCTATGTGAATATATTGCATAGGAATCGAGTTCCAAAGCTGAGAAGGAGATCGATCATGTCTACTCAAATCAGTTTGAGTCCAACAAGTCCTAGGTGGTAGATCAAATGCAATATATAAAAAAATGGTAGTACCCAACCGACCTTCCATTCCATAAAAGGTGATACTACCAATTGCAAGGCACCAGGTATGTATTGATTCAAGGGATTTTATTTAAGAGAAATTATGATGGTGTCTTTCTTTGATGCTTAGATAAGCCATAGGTAGAAAGAATTCTTAAGGAATTCCATAGCAGTCCTGAGGGTGGAAATTTCTCCACCAAGACTACCACCTTGAAGATCATGCGAGCGGGATATTATTGGCCCTCTATGTTTTCTAAAGTGCACCATTTGGTGTAAAAGTGTACTCAGTTCCAATTCTTTATTGGTAAAAGAAATAATTACACCTTGCCCTTGAGTCCAATTGTAACTAAATAGCCCTTCACTCAATGGGGTTTGGATTTCTTTGATATTATAAATCCCATTTCCAGTACTAGCCATAAGTGGATCCTTACGGTGATTTATTACTTCACAAGGTGGATGGAAGTCATCACCCTGAAAAAGGCTATAGAGGGTGAAATTGCCAACTTTCTTGAAGAGTTGGTAACCAGATTTGGTTCGCTAAAAACTACCATATCCGACAATTCTTGAGCCTTTCTATGTTTGGGGATGTCATATTTTTCTATTAAAAATGGGGTTTACCTTAAGACTTCATCAAACTACTACCCACAAGGAAATGGGCTAGTGAAGTCGACCAACAAAACCGTAATTAGGTTAATCAAGCACATCAAATCAGAGGGACAAAGGGATTGGCACAAGAACCTATAGGCTGCTCTATGGGCGGATCAAATTACACCAAAGAAAATCCTAAAAGCCTCTCCTTATGAACTAATATATGAAAAAGAGGTAGTGCTACCTATTTCCATAGAAATCTCTTCTTTGCAACTGCTGAAATCCTTGGAAATTGAAGAAAGTGGTGGAATGGAAGTATGGTTAGCAGAACTCCTCAAACTTGAGGAAGATAGAGAAAAATATTTTGGAGGCATGATCAATCACCAACAGATGGTAAAGTGATGGTTTGATAAAAATACCTTCAACCTAGATTTCAGGTAAGGTTGCCTAGTGTTAAAGTATGATGATCGCATTATGAAACCGAGGAAACATACCAAATTTGAAGTGCTATGGAAGGTACCCTTCTAAATTAGAACGTGCAAAGAAAATAATGCATACGAACTTGAGGATATGAAAGGTAACTCTTTGGATATATCAGTGAGTGGTATTTATCTAAAATTATTCCATTAAAATACACTGTTCTTTGAAAATTTTAACAGTTATGTACCATATGTAATTTTTTTTATAAATATGTTATGATTTTGAGAATAAGCCATGAGAAAAGCACTGAAGAGGTAGAAAAGTACTATATTATATATATTCATCAAAAATTTATAGTGCAATATAGCTTGGGGCTCAAATTTAAACTAAAGCTCTCTCAAGCAAACCCAAAAAGAGTCCCAAATCAAAAATAAGAAAAATGAAGGCAACGTGCAAAAAATAGTAAAAGTTAGGCCTCTAGCTGTGGTTAAGCAGGAAAACTGCTCGTAGTCGATTTTTTATTCTTATTTTTAATTTTTGTCAGCGGAAAGGGGCCCAAACAACACACAACACTACATGGACCTCAATTTCTAGTCTCCACGATTATACGCCAAAAACTCAAAGTGCTTCCTCCAATCGAGCTCAGGAACGTGTTCCACACCATACTCCCGTAGAAAGTAGGTGGCCATTGGAAAAGACAATGAGTGGTGACTCTCAAGGTCCATGGTGTAGAAGTCAGTAAGAAAGGGTAACCAGGGCACATCTATCCTGTGATCAACATGCCTACAAAGGTCCATTGCACTGAGAATACCAACACCAAGGATAGCTACTTGCATAATTTCACCAAGCCCTTTTAGTAGTGAAGCATCAAACATCTGGCGGTATAAGTCAAGTATCACGGGCTTGGCGACATTCAAGTCAAGGAGGGAGGCCACAAAGTGAGAAACGATGTTTGAGTTTCTTCTCATCTAGTTCTCATCATCAATGTACTCCTAGCTAACTACCCACTGAAATGTAATTACACCAAGGTGGTCACATTTCTTCACTAAATGTTTAATTTTTTCATTAGTGACCTCCCCTATGAAGGCGTATTATGGTCTTTGTGGTAGCAGAGAATGGGAATGTCTAAGCCAACTGACATTATGGAAAAGTAGTAGAGAAAAAGGTGGAATGGAAATAGCAAGAAAAGATTGCTAAACTTAAGGAGCTATTTTTTTCAAATGAATATTGAAATAAGGTGGTATATCTATTTATAGAAAGGAGGTGATGACAAACCTAATAAGTGAAAAGCCTATTTTTGGCCAAATGAAAATGAAGAAAACATCAAAGCAACTGAAGGAAAGTAGATAAATCATATGAAAGATCTGATAGGAGGTCCTGAGAAATAAATTTGGGCATTGGGAGTAAATATTCAGATAAGTCGATCATCGATATGTGTCCTTTGCCATCATTAGCACTAGCTAGTTCACTTTTGTGAAAAGACATAGATTAATGCATTAAATTCTGACAAATTAAATGGGTGCATCCTTTCAAATTTACTTTGCATTACTTAAACCATTTTTTCATAGCTAAAAGCACACTCTCCAAGGCAATGAGCCTATTTGTGAAAAGAGGTGATGAGGAGAATGTACTAATTCCATTCTCATGGCATTTTTGGCATTCCCTAGGGATATAGATCTCAAATCCATATTTATCACCTCGTTGGCAACATTTAATGGACCGATGGTAATGGTGTAGCCTTAACTGCATGTACGTGCTAAGGGAATTAACAACACCCAAAATAATATTTTTCTAAGTAGCAAAAGGCAAGTGGCCATTTTCATTAAAGAAACTCTTTGCAATTTCTCAAAACAACCATGGTGAAGCCATCAACATCTAGTAGGAAGGCCAAAGCCTCATCTAAAAGGATTGTTTATACCAATATCTTTGGGTGGAACTCATTTGTCAATGCCTCGATTCTTGAGGATTGGCCATTTGAATTTTGGAAAAAACTGCAACCAGATAGACATATCAGGAGAGAGGCAGTGCAAGATGTTTCTAACAATATTTTTGACCCAAAATTGGTGGCTAACCCTAAAAACCTTAGGGAAGGGGAATTCCAAAGAATGATAGATCATGGGTCATCTCAGGGTTTTGCATCTCTGCTCTAGAATTATGGGTTGCCATAGTTCATTTTGTCTACCATACACCCATGCCCGGATCTATTGGATGCATGTAGCAAAAGATTTAACAAGCAGACGGGAGCCATTATCGGCAACAGGATCAAATTCAAAGTTTATGCCGAATCCATACATGATATGTTGTGTATCCCTACCACTTGGGGCACCAAACAGTTTGATGAGGAAAAGATGGAAATTTTTTGGGAAGAAGGATCCTAGAGGGAAAGTTTTTATGAGGGTGAGACAAAGGAAAAACCAATGAGAGGTCATTTTTTTTTTCCTCTTGCGTGCAAAAATTTCAAGAAAGACACACATACTATCTTCTCAATGTTAGACTAGATTTATAGCCTTGATGATGATGAGGAAGTCCATCCCTTCTAGATGGGCTTGGCCTTCATGCTCAAAAGGGAGAAGAGTCAGAAATATTATGATTTTGTTGATGCAGTAGCTGAAGGCATGCTAGAGAAATTGAGGAACTATCATATTAAATATAAATTCAAGTATTCTTCTTTCTTGGTTCACTTGATTTTGCATCAAAATTATGAGTTTCTTGAGAGAATTTTTCTAGTGTCTAGGCTCGATGTAAATAGTTCCTATCAACTAGTTTCTATGTGGACTTATGTATTGTCAAGAACATGCAATTGCTATTAGTTTGTGGACTATTTTCTAAGGCCAGTACTTCAGGTTTGTTGCCATGTCTTACGGGCCATTTTTCTCTTGAGGTCTTGCTATGGATGAAAACTCCATCGATGCTAATGGATAATTTTATAGGAGAGGATTTCACTTTTATCAGATTCCATAGTTTTATTGGAGAGCCTTTCAGACTCTCCAGATTTGTAACATATAGATTTTTTGCATTGGAGGCATGTCGTCAGGCAACCATTGCCAAAAAAACTATGGCACTGGAAGGAATAAGACAAGGCTATACCTACTTCCCCTCAACATTGCCAATAGTCAAGTGACACTGGAGAAACAAAAGGCAGAGGGTGAACTTACAAACTTGTTGGCGACCCTAGGCTTGGTCCTCATTTGTGATACATGGGACTATAATCCGACAAAGGACTTCACTTTGAAAAATGAGAGTTGCGAGTATTTTGAATCAAGAAGGAATTTGACTCAAGAAAGGGTAGAGTTATACATTGACTTGGCCTGCATACCAATCAAATGACCAAAATGGTTGAATTTCTATATAGCACAAGTGGAGTATCAGAAGAATCTCTCGATTAGTAAACCCTTCAACATGTAATTGAAACATAAGGGATGGTTGGAAATCAAGAAGAATGATTTTTGGAGGTTCTAAAAAGAGATAAGGTGCCTCAATACCCTGTTCGGAGAGTTTTGGCCACATGATGAAAGGTTCAAATAGATTTATGACCAAGAGGTCGATACCAATAATAGAAATTTAGAGACAAGTCATGAGATTGAAGAGGAGCAAATTTTGTGCCATACTTCTTGTCCTCAGGAATCTAAAAGGAGAAGAGGCTCAAAGTAAAAGGACTCACAATCCACATCCTTCGCCAGTGATTGAAGCAGAGGAAAAAGAGTCTAAAGGTCCCCAAGAAGGTCTTCTATGGTTGACGAAGGCCAAATTTCAGCAGGATCAACTGCTAAAGGATTGAAAAATACCAATTTTGGTTGTACAAAGAGAAGGTGAGTCCAGGAATTAGGTGCACCTGATGCATCAACTAGAGGAGAAGAAGAAGTGGAGTTTTTTCTACAAAGTGTTTTGACCGCCATGGCCCAAGTAAGTTTTACTCTCTCTCTTCTTCCTTCCTCTACATCTCTAGTTACTCCTTTTACCCCATTAGTAGAAAAGAATCCTCCATCTATAGACCCCAATCTTTTGGTCCTTAATGAACCCCCAACTATTTTTAGCAATACACACTATGAAGTAACCTCATGTGTCAAATGAGGAACACTTTCTTTAGCCACCATTGATTCTTTGATTGCCCTATCTAGGGCCCCCACTGAAAGAGTTGAATCATCCATGTTGCCCATTACCCTGGGTCCATCCTCTTCTGGGAAAAAATATTTCCTTCCCCCCATTTCCCTTTTTACCCCAACTAGTTTTCCCTCTACCCAATCTCAATTCGACATCCTGCTAGTTTCCATGATAACACTCCCATTTGCCTCTTTGCATGCTCATACATCTAAGGTTTCTCCTTTTGTTACCCTCTTTGGTCTCCCTTCTAGTGCTTCTATTGCATCACAAAGCATTGACACCCCATAGATTCTTCAAGATAATTTTGATGCAACCAAGTAGGCCCGACAAGCCAGGAAGTAGAAATAGTTATTAAAGAATGTTGCACTGCTGGCTACCAAGAAGATTGAAGCTTGCTTCAATGAAGATCAAAATTCTTTATTGATTACTAAAATGAAGCCACTCGTGTCCAAACTTGAATGATAGATACAAATGGAGGACTATGACATTAGGGCCATGAGTCTAGATTTGAATGAAACCCACCCATGCGACAAGGTGGTCCTAACTAAGGCCACCTAGAAAGTGGTATATGTGGATTATGAGAGACTGGATAGGAAATTAAAGAAGCGTGAGGTAGAGTTAATGAATGTAATGAAAATAGTGAACAAGCTGTAAATAGAAATCAAGGCCAAAGATGTTGAAATGGATCACATAAGGAAAATATAGAATCAACAAGGGGAAGCAACTAAGTTTCTTATGGAGACCCAAGGTGAATAGGTTCAGTTGTATGCTGAAATTAAAAAGTTGAGAGTTGAGCTTTTTATTGAGTTCCAGACAAACATAGAATACTAGTGTACTCAGGAAAATATAAAGAGAGAGTTGGATGCCATCTGATCTCAAGCTTTCAACAATATACAAAAGGCCCGGGTGGATGTAGAGAAGTCAAGACAAGAGAGAAAATAGATCATGTCTGCTCTGTAGGCTCGTGATCAAGAGATCAAAAGATTAAGTTTTGAGCTAGTGAATGTCCTCCAAGAGAAGAATCAAATGGAGGAGAATGCAAGAGAAAAGGAGGATCAGTTACATCAAGAGATAACAGTTGCACAAGGGTTTGGGACCCTCTCGGTGTTGAAAAAATTGATATCCATGTACTGGGAGAAAATCATAGTTTCACTCACTAACCTCAAACCAGCTCTACAGTTTCTGAGGGATGCTCAGGAATTAAATGAAAAGGTTGTCCCACTAGTCGACCAAATTTTCTAGGTGTATGCTCCCTAAGTAGCAAAGTCTCAAAGTTTGATTTCTAGGTTGTGTGTGGCCACTGATGAGGCCCTATGAAGTGCAATAATTCCATATTGAAGTGTCACCTCCAGCAAAGTAAAAAAAAATCGTCGACTACCATAAGGTCGCAGTAAGAAGCAAAGAATACCAGGTAGTGTTGAACAAGAGGGTCAATGAAATCAATAAATATTCAGTGTCTTGTATAGCTTTGGATTTCCTCCCTTTCTTTCACCAAATAGAGATGTGCTATCAGTTGAGTAGATTACAGATGCAATCAAACATAAGGCTCATAATTCTACATAACTCCCAACTTCTAGTGTAATACCCACTATTGATGATGTCAAGCATGAGATATTTCCTCTTTCTCATGTCTGTTATCACCTTGGGGCTGTTTTAGAAAGATGGGGATTTGTTTCCTTCAAATAATTCTTTGAGCTAGATCAAGCATACAAGGTCATTTGTAATCTTGTTTGAATGATTGATGTGGATTGGGAGATGTAGCATTCCGCTTTCCTCAAACTCCAATAATTTCGAGAGGTCTAGGTTTGTGACTCCATAAGTGAAGGCCCCCTATGAGTTGCCATAACTATGAAGTATTTTTTCCTTAATCATTTTTTATTTTTGGATTTTATGTATTTTTGGCTTCGGATGTGCTCTTACTCAAAGAAAAATTTGTTTAGAGAAGGCATGCAATACACCACGTGGTGGTTGTGTGGGTTTTATTTATCACTTTCCTTTTGGGCGAAAGTCAGGACACATGTCATCTCGACGAAGATTTTATCAAGGGCAATTTTCACAAATCTGAAAATCCCCGCATGCTCAACATGTCATCTCTTCACTGTGAGTAGGTTATTCTTTTAAGGAGACTTCTTTTTGGAGTTTGTCAAAGCATGCTGGTTTCTTTTGATTTTCAGGGTGGAAACTTTGAGTCGGCACCATCAAGCCATGTTATTGGTCAACAAGACTTTTTCCAAGTTGTTTTCTAGGATCTAAGTGTTTACAAAGGAAAATATTTGCTAAAATTTCTAAGGGAAATTAATGCATTATTTGGGAATTGATGAGAAAATATTATCGCAACGTAATTCAAGATCTGCAATCGGATCATAAGCTATCAGGTGCAGACATCTAGCAGTAATTACTTTTGGGTGGTGGTGGTGTTTCTCTCTCTCTCTTTAGCTATAAATAGGAGGTGGTGATAGAAATAAAGGGTTCCTAAAGTATCCCCTTTTGGAAATAAATTCTTTAGTTTTCCTTAGTTATAGAATTATTTTCATTAGAATTTGGCAGAACAATGCTTCTCTCTAGAATGTTATATTGTTTTAAATCAAACTATTGTCAGAATTGCATCCAACCTCTATTTTAAAGTTCATTTGATATTTAAGTATGGTCTGTTTGGAAGAAATTTTGAAACTGTGCATGATACAGCCTTTTTCAAGTTCTTTATATTTTCATTCTAAATAAAACACCATGTTAAGCTTAATTCAAATAGTTTGATTAGTTGATTTTCATGTCATAAGCTTATATGATAAATTAATAGCCTGTAGAAATTGGATTATGTCCTTGAACTTCTCTATTTTATTTAAGGGTTATTGTTTCTTCATGTTATGTTGTATTAAGAGGAAGGGTTTATGCAAATTTCTGAATGTTTTTTTGTTAACTCTTGTAGCTTTTATGCTTGATTAGACCTTAATGAACACTTCCCACCAGGAGATTTGAAAGACTGCATTGTTCTTGTATTTATCCTTTGTTACTCATTCTCTTCCAAACAATGAAGGGTTGTGATGTTCTATGTCTAGTATATCATTCATAGGAGAGAATTTTGGTTTTGAAATGTTGTAAAAACATTGGTGCATCACCATTTTTCATGTTTTATATTTACATTTTCTTCTACCTCTTTTCCCAAACTCGAAGAGTTGGATTTCTATAAAAATCCTAGAGGTATTCAGTGAGGCATAATTTGGTCCCCCACTCACTGAATTTCTCATAAGTCTATCAAAGAGGTGCAATCTTTGATGATCAACACTAGCAACCACACTTTGGTGTGCAATGGGTACGTTTAAGAGGTGTGGAAGGCTAATGCAAAAAATATTTGGTCTATTTTTTGCATACATTTGTCTAGTATATGAGGTCAATAAGCATATCATTTAGCAAATTAAATTTGTGCAAACAAGGCCTCAATGGGGAAGTGATAGCTTCAAACTAGCTATGCATCCACTTATGGTTTGGCTAGTAGATGTGTGTCTAAATAGACTTAATAAATCAATGAACATAGAGTTCCCACATACTAGCATCACCTACATAGTATAGTTCAAATACTCCTCACCAAAATAAATCCAACCCATAATGTTAATAATGTGGTGTTACTTGTAATTTTATATATAAAAGTTAGAATTATATTCATTTTTACTATAGTTTATATTTTTTTTAATATTTTATTTGAAAGACAATTTTAGTTTTTAAAATATAATTTATTTAATAATATATATATATATATATTTTATTAGATTAAAAATGGAAGGTCCAATACCCATTACAAAACAACCATAGAGGCAAACCAAGAACTCACAAGCAGTGAGAAAACCAAAAAAGTAAGTAGAAACTATAGTTTAAACAATTCAACCAGCAGTAATAAAAACAAAAAAAAACCCACAGAGCTAGGACCAACAAAAACCGATAGGTCTTCTAGAAGATTGATTCTAATGATCACATTTCATTCCTACTCCAAGAATTGGAGCTTATTTTTGAAATTCACAGGCCCCTGTTGAATGGATTGGGTATCCTTCGTGATGTCACGAGCTAAGGTGTCCAACTTCTTGCCCTTCTTCTTCTTTGTGAGACCATCATCCACACCTTCCACCAGCCACTTCCCTTGGCTCTTCCTTAACTCATCCTAAGAGACCCGAAGGGTGAGGGTAGTATTCTTCTTAGTTTTTTTATTGTAGTCGGTGATAACCTTCAATAATTGTATGGTATTCTCTTGGTTCTGGTGGATGGCATCAATTTCAATAAAGAAGATTCTTCTTTTCTTCCTCAGAACCAACTATGGCCCAAAGATCATCCAAATTTTTTTCCAACCTTTCCCACCTCTCAAAGGATCTGAACAAGGAAGAATTCATGTCCCAATGCACCTTATTTTCCACCTCCCTAGGCCATAGGACCTACTAATCCAAAACCTTACCTTCTATAATTTGGATTCTTTCTTTAGCCATGACCAACTGACCCAAGATCCATTTCATAATATCCTTCTAAAAATTAATATTATGTAATTTCATTCAATTTTTTGCTTAAGGGGCCGGTAGGGAGTTGAATTGATCTAGGTTTAGGACCAAGTTCCTCCAAGTTGACACACAATTTGGGAGAATTTTGAGGATTAGGGTTAGAAATGAGAGGGGTGTTGGGAACCTCTGAGTCATGGCCCTAAGCCGAGGAGTAATCAAGAGAGCTAGGGTCAGATTCCATGAATCATCATCATCATTATAATTATGAAAATATTCCATCCTAGAAGAAATCAACATGGGCATGGGCTCTGACAAGGGAGTTCATTTGATAGGGATGGGGGGGGAGGGGGGATTATCATTAACAGGGCTTTGCCTTGGGGTTGGGTGCTACAACAAACGATAGGAGGAGTTTCATCGATAGTGACACAAGGGATGGGGTCCCCATGGGGGTTGGTGGGGTAAATGATATTCAAGGTGTTCTTGTGCATATTAGCAAGGGAAGGAATTAGTGTGGATTGAAACTTCCATAAGCACAAAATAAGGCCTTGGTGAATGGGAAATTTCTTACATTTGTCTTGGACATTCCAAACAGACTGCTCAAGTGAAGACATGAGCCAAAAGGGGAATTTCATCTTAACATTATACCTAAGATGATTGAGCATAGGGAAAAGGTGGGTGTGGAAGTGGCAAAACTACCCTTGAAGTGTGACGTACCTAACAAGAATTTCAACAATGGTGCTCCAAACACCAGGAAGGTCTACATAGTTAAAACCATTCTACAACCTATTCACCTTCTCACGCTCTTTCAGAAACCATTTCATGTCCTCCTAGTAATGGATTTTTGACTTGCACTAAATGAAAATCCTTTCCATAGAAAGCCCTATGACCTCTACAATAAGCTCAAGGGTCACCATAAAAGAAATCCTGCCAACAATAACAGTCCCATCCACCCAAGAGTTGGTGAATTCCAAAGAAAATTTTGGGTTAACACCCTACATCCCCTCCACATAAGAAGCCAAATTTCCTCTTTCAAGAATAGATCAAAGCTGCTTATCTTGCTTCCAACCATCACAATGAGTAGATTTATCTTAGACCAAATCCCCTCCCATTGCAAAACCCTCAAGATTAAAAGCAAAGAAACACTAGTAAAGGAAATGTCTATACAAAAACCAGAGCCGCAAGTGATAATAAATATTTTTTAGTTGTTAATATTGAGTTTATGTTAATATTGTTTGTGATATATTAATTAGTTCTTAAGATACATATTTTATTAATATTTTAATTCTAATAAATTAAAAAAATAGTTTTACTTTTTTATTTAGTCATTTATTAACTTAATTTATTTAATAATATTTAATAATATGTTTTATTTATTAATATTGTTTGTGATATATTAATTATATTTTTAGATACATATTTTATTAATATTTCAATTCTAATAAATTAAATAAACGACAATGTGCCTGGTAAATGGGGAGAGACTAGACCTCATGACCTCTTGCCTACAATAAGATACTTTAGCTTATTCAGCTAGGTCCCCCACCCTTAATCATTTAAATTAACTTAATAAGTTTATTATTTGTTATTAATTTTTTTAAATGATTATGTTTATTAATATTTAGATCTTGATATATTTTGACTTTCCATTTAGTTTATTTTACTTTAGTTTTTAACTTAGATTTAAGTTTGAAATTTATTTTTATTATGTACATTTATTTATGAAATTACAAATAATAATTTAAAAATATTAGAATTAATTTAATTTATAATTAGTTATCTTATTAAAACTTTAATTATTATAGAATAATTCTATTTTAGGTTTTTTTTATAATTTATATAATAAAATGAATTTTAAACTTAAAATATAATTAAAATTTATAGAGTGAGAGAGAGAGGTAACTTTTGATTAGTCATTTCATGCCAATAATCCAAGGATAGCACATCCTAGGGGGTTATTCTTAGGGTTACATGTTATTTGGTTAAGGATATGATAATTTGCCTTTATAACCTCTTCAATGTGCCCATTGCACACTTAGGAGGAAAATAGATAGAGAAAGAAAGAGAGAAAATAAAGAGAGAAATAGATAAATGGAGAGGGATACAAAGAGATACAAAGAGATACAAAGAGATAAAAAGAGAGATAGAGATACAAAAATAAAGGTATGTATATAAAGTAATGAATATGGAGAGAGGAATAAAGAGGAAGAGAGATAAAGAGAGAGGAAAAGAGAGAAGAGGAGAGAGTTAGATAGATATAGTCATATAAAAAAGAGATAAAGAGATAAAGAGATAAAGAGAAATAGGAGACAAAAATATATATAGAGGTCGAGAGATCAAGAGATAAATAGGGAAAGGGGGAGAGAGAAGGGAGATAAATAGGGATAGCAAAAAATAGTAAGAGGAGAAAAATAGGGAGAGGGAAATAGAAAGAGAGAAGAAATGAGAGAAAGATAGATAGAGGAAGAGAGAAGGGAAGACAAATATAGAGAGAAATAGGGGAGAGAGAGGAAGAGAGAGATTGAGAGATAATAAAAAATATAAAGAAAGAGATGGAAAAAAATATAAAGTTCTCTCTCTTTCTCTTCCCATATCTCTATGATATCTCCCCATATGTACTTCTCCCTACCTCTATAAATATCTCCCTCTCTATACCTCTCTCTATATAACTTCCTATCTCTATCTTTATATCCCTACATCTATCCCTCTCTCATTCTCTCCCTCTCTCTTTGTATCCCCCTCTTTCTATCTATATTTATCTCCAAATCTCTCCATCTCCATATTTATCTTCCTCTATATATCTCTCCCTATCTCTATCTCCTTACCTCTCCTTGCATCTCTTTCTCTCTTTCCCCTCTCTCTTTCCCACTATATATCTCTATATCCCTCTCTCTATCCATATCTCTCCCTCTCCCCCTATCACTCTCTCTTTCTATATTTATCAATCTCTCTATCCTCCCTCCCTCTTTGTCTATTTATATATATCCCTCTATCTCTACCCTTCCCCCTATCTCTCTCCCTCTCTATTAATTTTGTATATCACCTAGGCTTTATCTCTCACTCTTTCCCTCTCTATTTCTATATTTCAATCTCTCCCTCTTCTTGTCTATTTATAACTCATTATCTCTATATATCTCTCTTATTTACTCCATCTCTCCTACTCTCTCTACCTCTCTATCTATCACTTCCTATATCTTTATATTTCTCTCTCCATCTCCCTCTCTTTCATTGACTCCTTGTTTCTATCTCTATCACTACGTCTCCCTCTTCCGCTCTCCTTTCATCTCTTCATTTATATTTATCTATATTTGTTTGTTTTTCTTTGTCTCTCTCTCCCTCTCTCCCTCTCTCTCCCTCTCTCCCTCTCTCTCTCTCTCCTTTATATCCCTATTGTTGGGTCTTCTTCAAGAACCAAGCTGATCTTCAAGGAAGCCTATGTACTTTTCCATTTCCAATTCTTAGCCACCTCAAGGGATTGGCCAACAAACGAGTGAAAGAAACAATGCTTTCCTCCTTCACTTCAAGCTCTACAAGACCTAGGAGGGTGATCCTATAATATACTTAAAGACCTCTACACCAAATGATTGAGTATATTTCACATAACAAATAAATTATCATTTAATATCTCAATAAATGGAATGTATTAAGAAGTTGGCTACTCCTAGACAACACTCAACATTTAGAGCATGAGAATGGGGAAACTTAAAATAAAGTAACAAAAATTTTAATGCGTTTGAAATTTTGTTTATGAAATTGATTTATTGTTGGACAACCAACAAGATTCATCATGAATACACAAATCAGATTAGTGCCTTAACCATGGAACGTAGTCAATATCAACAAACATACAATATGATAATAGATAAATGTGTAGAATTATTAATCTTTGATAATAATGCATTACAACATCACATTCATTGTATTCTTAACCATGAATTCTTATAAAGATCCTAGTACTAAATTTACACGAACCTTTATCTTTATCCAAGAATTTTCATTAATTCTTTGAATTAAAGCAAGAACAAAATATACATCCATTGGAAATCCTCTTGTGAAACTCCTACCTATGCAAGCATGTTCATAATTTTCTTTAACATGCCCATATATCCTTTTTCAAAAATATTGGCTACCTGATTAGAAATTACCTCATTGGCCTCCTCCCTCCAATCATGTAGAGACTTGATATTACCATGATTATTTAGTTTATCAGGCAGGAGACCATGATTTATTTCATAATATTTTTTTATTAAACTCCCATATCTTAGCATCAAAAGGCTCAATTTTTCCCTAGAATTCATGGATTCCACTTACAGTCTGAAGGGTTTGATAGAGATTTTTAGGCTTATTTGCATCATGTTTAGTTCCTATATCCATATTTCTCAAGTCTTGGAGCCTTGGGATCCATTTTTAAATGAAGGGGATTGCTAGTTCCTTCTATATGTCAAAATAATTGATTGAATCCATCATGGATGAGTAATTAGAATGAATATTAATTAAAATTCTATCAACTCCTCTATTCAAATGTTCCAAAATTATAGTTACAATTTTCAAGTTGCTATTGAGAATATCCTTATCATGCTTGATGATCTTCTCTTCATATTCTTTCAACTTTGTAAGCAATTCTTCTTTATTGATTTCTTCTCCATATGTTTCACTTGAGGTACTTGGCCCTTCCATTGAAATGAGAAAATTTATCATGTTATAGGGAAAAATTGCCCATGAAGAACTTGTAGGAGGTGTAGGGGCAAAAGGTGTTGGATCCTGTGACGATGTAAGAGAAGAAAAATCTCTTTGAATTGGTTCCCCTAGCTGCAAAATCTGCATTTTTTCCTTAAACAATGCCAATTCAGTCAGAAATTGCATTGTTTGTTGTTGGCGTTTTCCATATTGAACCAGTAAATCATTGTAATTTTTTTTGTACTTTTCTTTTTCAGCTGTAACTAATTCTATTATTTCCTTGGCGAACTAGGCAACATTAATTGACACTGTCACAACTTTAATGGAAGATGTGTTTGATACCCTCTTTATTATGAGACCTCCCCTACAATTTATAGTAGGCTTTGCAATGTCAAGCTTCTTGGTATTAGGGGCTAAGGCCTAGATGGCCAATATTTCCCACTTCTCACTAAATGAAAATCCTTGTAGTGCAATGGTAGCCTCCTCTTCAAAATTATAGAGAGGCCTATCATACCTATTTGTTGTATCAAATGCAATAGAAAAAGATAAGTCCCATTTAGGAGATAAAATAATACCACTCTTTCTTACCAATGGTCTGCCCTCCTCAACAGTTATTTCTTGATATTTCTCTTTCATTTATTTTATCACTTGGGCTTGGATGACTACATCAAGTAGCTTAGAATGGAGGCTCCTCTTTTCTACAATCTTATTGACAAATTCATCCTTATTTTCCCTCCAAAAAAATTCCAAGAAGGCTTTGGACTTCATAAAAGAATCATCATCCATAAATTTTGTACACGCCTCCTTTCTAACATCATTTTGGCTATTTAAGCCAGTGAGGTTATCCTTGCTTAATTTCAGATGAAGGTGTTGTGGCATAATCTCCCTAGGTGGATAAGGTGTTCCTTGTTGCATTTCTTCTTCCGTTACCAAGATATCTTCCTTAGAATCCTCTTCATAATCCACCAATCCAACTAATTGAACCTTTTACTTCTTTAGAGGCTGTTGCCTTGGCGGTGATGCTTGTGTTGGTGGAGAGTCACTATCAGTAAATTTTGGTCTAGTAGATCTAGGAGCAGATGGTGGTGAAATTTTTGGCACTATCGAAGGAACTCTTTGCTTCTTTGGTTGAGAAGAGACAAAAATTGTATCATTTCCCCTTGCCCTATTCCTCCTCCTTCTGAAAACAATAACTTTATTTTCCTTAGGGATTTGGTAAGTTGGCCTTTCGTCCATTACAAGGGTGTCCCCCTCATCTTGTTCTTCTACTACAATGGCCTTCCCCCTTTCTTGAATTAGTTTTTCACCTTTCAGGCGCCCAACTACTGTCTCAAAGTTTTGAAATACATATGCAATCCTTTGTATTTAATTTAGGGTCTTTACAAGAGAAAGAAACTATGGATACTTTTCCCTTATTTCCTTCTCAAATTTCTTGTAGGTGATCCACTTCATCTTTCTATCATTTTATTTTTGAAAATAAAAAATGTTTCTGATCAGATCTTTTGGGAAAGAGAAATTGTGAGTAAACTTTGAGCTTCTAATTCTCACCTTCAACCATGCCATGAATCCCTCAGGATCATAGTTCCTTGTTGCTGATATTTTTATTCCTAGGGGCTTGATTATATCATTTATTTTTCCCCATCCTCCGTTGATCATTATAAAATCAAAAAAACAAGAGTATGAAGGGAAAAAATTTCCCTTTCCTTGATCTTTATGTGCTTATTCTCCACATTCTCATGCTGCCACATCACTTCTATAAAACCAATCCTCTCTAGAACATCCTTGGGAAACAAGCGGGGTGAGACAAGTATGCCATAAACCCTCAAAATAGTGTAGCTATGGTAAGGGATAATATCCCCCCAGTTGTGATCAATGCCTAGATCCAGGCTTCTGTCTTTAGGCCTCAAAAATTCATGCAAGGTTGTAGGAATCCTTCACATGTTTACAATCAACACTCTTCTCAATTTGGAAGAAATTTTTTTTTGAAACAATAAATAATCAAATTTTCTATAATCTTTGTCAAGGACAGTGGTCCAGCATTGGACAGGCAACTCCAAGTTACCATCCTTCTATTCCAAAGTCATGTATTGACCAAAATACATGGGGCTCATTTGTACAAAATAATGTGAATGAATAATGAATACCAAAAGAATCTAACCCCATCTTTACCTTCTTTCAACTTCACCAGGCCCTCATGAATATTTTCTACCAAATACCCTCTATAGTCATAAAGTGTGCAGTATGTGGGATGATGGATGTGCACTGCCATGTACATTCAAGCCATGGCATGCCTATGGCTGGGTGATAACCAATACTTTTTCATATAGATTAGAAGTTCCTTTGGAAGTAGGACACTAAATAATTGATAGGGTAGGGATCCTTGTCTGATGGGCCCAAGATAACCCTTCAACCATTAATAGATGATAGATAGTTCTGTAATATTGAAATTTTGAATGTATGCTTGACCTTTTCATACTATTCTTTAAGATTCTTCTCATCAATCGGCACCATATCCTCACTCCATTCTATGAGCTTGAAAATTTCAGCAATTTCATCTTGTGATTTTCACCATATCAATACCATCAAAATTTCTTACAGTCCTAGTTACTGGATCATAGTTGGCAAGAATTGCCTTTAGTAAATCCACATCCATGTAGAAATTTGGGACTACAAACTTCCCCAAATCCAAATTCCATGGGTTTCCCACAAGAATGCCACAATTTCTATTTCCAAACTAGAAATTAATTTTTTTCCATCTAGTGTAATACAATGTGTCATCCTTAATTGTACACTACTTGTCAACAAGGCCCTCCACAACTTGTGTACCAAAAAATAATAACTGGACCTTATGTTTTTTTGAGGTAGATGGCTACAATTGATCAATTAGATCTTGAACTAGGGGTCTGACATGAGGTTTTGAACCAAAGGGTTTCCCTTTAGATCAAGATGCTTTAACTTTGGGTGCAATGATTCTATGGTTTTCATAAACTAGGGTTTCTTTCAGAAAAATAGAAACTTACATCCTAGACAAGGGTTTGACATAAAATAGTAGGAACAAACAAGATAATTTCTCAAAAATAGAAATCAAACCTTAAAATAAATGCTTTAAACAAGAAACCCTAATTTCATAATGACAGAGCGAGCACAGTTAAGCAAGATTCTAAGTATTTTAGAAGCAAAGTGTCAATTTTACTTACTAGTTTTGGTTGTCAAAAAAGCTTGAAAATCATAGCATGAACTCCTTGAATGCATAGAATTCCTTTAAAAATTTGTAATTAAGCTTTAAAGCAAGTTTTAATGACTTTAAGGCTTTCTAATTGAATAGCCCTACATCTTATCCACCATTTTGGTTCACTCACATGAATCGAAATAGATCATTTTCCTTCAATTCCAACTTTGAATATTGATCATTGATCATATAGTGACATGGCATGATGGATGATCCAGATGTAGTCAAATAATTTTGAAAAAGCTAACCGTAGACCTTTACTCCCATCAACCAATCAAAAAAAAGTTGTGTGGACCCAACCTCAAGTCATCCATAGGCTCCACCATCTTCTTAAGTGTTGAGGAAATCAACATGTCAGCTTCCTCGCTTCCCCTTTGGCCTTAACCTATGTGCAACTTTGAGTAGAGGGGAGGCAGGGAAGGGCTCAAATTTTATCAAAATCCTTTAATATGTGCATGCTTTTCCTTGAGACCACTAGCTTGTACACATAATCTTTAGATACAATAGACGACCAAGATTAAAAGATCTTACCTACTTTTAGAATATGTGCTCCAAAAATTCCCATTAGTAGCTCAAAAATTAAGGTCTTTGACCCAATATTTCATTAATATTTCCTACCTCTATATAGTTCTTCAACGTTGCAAATCTTTCCACTTGGCACTTCCCCATTGAGAGATGGGAGATAAAGGTGGGTCCCTCACAGGATGGTGGTAAACAACCAAAACCAACCCACATCACCTCATCTCAATTGTCGATATCATTAAACAAAGTGTCCATAGCCTTTGGATTTTGATGGGCCCCTTGACAAAGGGGATACATGTCATCTACCCGCTAGCCCATGTAGATAATAGAAAGAAAACACTAGAGACACCAGATTTATGTGGAAAACCCAATGAGGGAAAAACCATGGTGAGGATTAACTCACAATATAGTAGTATTGTAATACTAAATACAAATGCTCACTACTAGAGGGTTCACTGCCCAAAAAAGACTCACTGCCTAGATACAAACAATCACTACCTACAAATAGGGCTCACTATCCAAAAGGAGGCTCATTTCCCATAAACAAAAAGATAAAAAATATCCATCACAATAGGTTCCACACATTCATAGCATGATTAGAAGATTGCAGACACCTTCAACTCAATGATTTCAGGAATCTAACACATTATAGTACTACTACCTTGATTCACTCTTACACACTCTACTTTTCGTACTTGTTCACACACTTCACACTTATACTTCTAATTTGCAACTTCTTGACTTGCCTTTATACCATCTTCAATCTTGAAAACTTTCTCCAAGATAGGCTACACATTCTTTATTTTACAAATTCAAATTAGGTCGACTACTCAACATTCCCATGGTGGATAAGATGAGAGAGGGGAAATTACATATTAATTAGGACCCAACCAACATCTTGGATCAAACACACACTTCCTTAATCGATGCAAATTCTCCATGTAACATGTAAACACAGGTTGGCCATACCTAATGAAAACACCAATGATATTTTAAGTGCGTGCATCTACAGAAATATGATAACATGTGGATCACCCAACACACTTCACCAGACACTAGAACACCTCTTAGAAACCTTCAGATACATCTACAACAATTGCAATAAACTTTATACATAGAAAACTCTTCAACAGTCCAACCCGACCGAGCAGACACACACCATAGCTTTGGAACAAGCCTTCTAGAGCACCAAACCACAAGCACATTTTATAGAACATAGAGAACATCAATATCAACCTTCATCTAGATCTACAAGATCTAAGGCAAACTACCAAAATACTACGGAGTAGAAACATCTCTCCCAGTCCATAGACAAACAATTCTGCCAAATCGGTTCACACGCCGGTGAACACATCTTTCACTCTCCATCAACCCAAAAGATAAAACTCAAAATATATTATCCAATGAAGCTCATTAACAATACCACAGATCCACACAAGCATATGATCAACATAGAATAAATGTAGAGTACATTGTCGGAGAACACTCAGAACACACATACAACACTATCTTCATTATTTATTAATTTTCCCAAAATCACTTGGCATTAACACATTTGCAACATCATAGATATAGCTCCATGTACTCTCAACACTTCTAGAGTATCTCAACTATACATGTACCACCTGAAAACACATTGAACTATGTTGACATCAATGACAACATCACCAAACACATTCATACTTGCAACAATCTCCCCTTTGTCATTGATGGCAACACACGATGTGAAAAAACATCAAAGAAAATATACACACTCTCTTTCTTCGTCTTCCCTTTCTTTTTCAGATTAGATAGCTTGCACAAGAATTTTTGTGCTCTCTTCTCCTTGTAGGATTGCACTCTCTCCCTAGATATAAATAGTTTTTTTCACATGACACTCTCTCCCCCTTTGACATCAATGGAAAATAAAAGTATTTCATGAAAATTCTACCATATAAAGGTCCAATCACTCCCCCTTAGGAGTGCACCCACATCTCATACTGGAAAAATCATACTCTCTACTCCCCTTGAGGAGTAGACCTCAATCACCAGTCTATACGAATGAAGAATCTATAGATTCATCAAACTGATGCACCTCCATGTGCACCTAGTTTAACGAAGGAGGGGAAGTAACCCCTAACTTCCCCCTGCGATACTCAAAAGTATCCTTCAAAAGAGCCTTATTGAATATATCATAAATCTATTCCTTAGTAGACACATATTCAAGTCTAACTTCATTCTTCAACACCTTCTGCCTCAAGAAATGATACCTGATAGATATATGATTTTTTCTAGAATGCATCATCGGATTCTTTGAAATGTTTATTGCAGTTTTATTTTCAAAAAAGATAGGGATAAGCTCATCACATATCACACCTATGTCCTTCAATGTTTACTTCATCCAAAGTACCTATGTATAGTAGGGTTCTATTGCAATATACTCAACTTCTATAGTGGATAAAGAAACCGAATCATGTTTCTTGCTTAGCCATGAGACCAATCTTCCTCCAAGAAAGAATTCACTGCCACTTGTACTCTTTCGGTCATCTACACAACTAGCCCAATCTAAATTAGTGTAGGCATTCAAGGTGAAATCAATATCCTTAAAATACCAAAGACCATAATCAAGAGTGCCCTTAAGATATTTGAATATCCTCTTAAAAATTGTAACATGTGTCTCTTTAGGTTCAAATTGAAATCTTGCAACCAAAAATATTGCATGCATGATATCTAGTCTAGTAGCAATAAGATATAGTAGTTCACCAATCATAGACCTATACATGCTCTGATCAAATTTAGAAGATTCATCATCCTTACTCAGCTTGCATTCATTTACCATAAGGGTATAGACCGGTTTGGAGTCATCCATTCCAAACTTCTTCAATAATTTTTTAACATACTTAGATTGTGAAATGAATATCCCCTTATCATTTTTATTCACTTGAAGTCCAAGGAAGAAATTTAACTCACCAATCATAGACATCTCAAACTCTTTTTGCATCTCCTCTACAAATTTCTTGCACATACCTTCATTTCGACCAAAGATAATATCATCAACATACACCACAACTATCAACATTTTTTTTCTCAACTTTGAAATAGAGATTGTTGTCAATGAAGCCTTTGTTGAATCCTTCTTGTGTCAAGTATATGTCCAACCTTGCATACCATTCCCTAGGAGCATGTTTAAGTTCAAATAATGCCTTTTTCAACTTGCAGACCATGTCTGGTTTGTTTGATAAATGAAATACTTCTGGTTGTTTCATGTACACCTCTTCTTCCAATTCTCCATTCAGGAATGTAGACTTGATATCCATCTAGTACACCTTGAATTATTTATAAGGAGAAAATGCCAAAAACATCTAAATGGCCTCCATTCTTGCCACCAGGGCAATTTTTTCTTCAAAATCTATTCCTTCAACCCATGAATAACCTTTACATACAATTATTGCTTTATTTCTTACCACTTCACCATCTTCATTCAACTTATTTCTAAATACCCATTTTGAACTAATTACAATCTTGTTCAATGGTCTAGGGACTAGTTCCCATGTTTGATTCTTTTCAATCTAATGCAATTCCTCTTTCATTTCTCTAACCCAACTTTCATCTTTGCATGCTTCTCTCATAGTCTTAGGTTCTATCTTAGAAAGTAAACACAAATTTACCTCAACCACTTTTCTTCTTGTCTTTACACCTTCACTTTTTTCTCCAATTATTTGTTCCTCTGGATGATTCTTTTGTACATATCTAGGAGTCTTAGGAGCAGGTTCTGGAACCTAGTCTTTATCACTTTTCTCTTTCTCTTCCTTTCCCTCTTCTTGTATTTACCTACAAATAGGATCATCTGGTTCAACTTCACTTATTTCAACTAGTCTATGCATAGCTTCATCAACGTTTACATTTTCACTTTCAACTATTTTACTCATTATTTTATTGAAGCATCTATATGACTTGGTGTTAGTTGAATATCCAATAAAAATACCTTCATCACATCTTGCATAAAACTTTCCAAGATTCTCATCGTCTCTTTTAACAAAACATCTACTTCCAAACACCTTAAATTATTTAACAGTAGGAGACTTACCAGTCCATAACTCATAGAGTCTTTGTGTTGTTACCTCTGATCTGAACTCTTTTAAGAATGTAAATAGAAGTGTGAATTTTTTCTCTCCAATATACATCAACAATATTTTCTTCTTTCATCATAGTTCTAACAACCTCTTGAACAATTTGGTTCATCCTTTCCACAACTCCATTTTGTTGAGGGGTCCTAGGAGTATAATAATGTCTCTTTATACCATGTTCTTCACAAAATGCATTAAACTCACCAAAAGTGAATTCTCCACCTCTATTGGACCTTAAACATTTGATTTTGAGGTTTACTTAATTCTCTACTCTTGCTTTGAACACTTTGAATCTATCCAGAGCTTGAGCTTTCTCTCTAAGAAAAGTAACCCATTTCATCCTAGAGTAATCATCAATCAAGAGCATAAAATACCTGTATCCATTAAGGCTTCTTGTTCTTGTATGATCACAAAGGTCTATATGAATCAATTCCAACATTTTGATAGATTATTGTTCTTTTCCTTTAAAGTTGCATCTTTTTTGTTTTCCCAACTGACAACTTCTACAAATAAAATTTGTAGGCTTTGTAATTCTAGGAAGATACCTAACGACTTATCTTGAACTAATCAAAATCAAATTGTAAAATATTACATGTCCCATCCTCCAATACCATAGCCAACTTTAATTAATTTGAGAAACAATGCACTAACCATCACCACTCTTAAGTTGATAAATATTTCCATGAGTTCTTGTTCCTGCAACCACCACAGTTCTGGACCCTTTTTTGATCTCATAGGAATTATCTTGAAACACAAGCTTAAATCCTTTGTTACACATTTTTTCAACACTCAAAATATTATGCCTTAAGCCCTTAACATAATAGACATCACAAGTACTATGTTTTCCATCAAGACTAATTGTTCCTTTTCCAACAATCTTAGCACCAGAATCATCTCCAAACATAACTAATCCTCCATCATACTTTTCAAGTTTAGTGAACTTACTCTTGTTTCCAATCATATGATTTGAACATCCACTGTCAATTACCGAATAGTCTTCATCCTATCTAGCCTGAAAAGCAATAACTAGAGTACCTTTCATCTCATCCTTCTTATTCTCCAGACTAGATTCCCTTGCACATCTTTCATGGTTATTAAACACACATTTACTTTCCAAGGCTAGAAATAAGTATTCATCTTTATCATCCTCAAAATCAAATTCAACATCAAAAATTCAAGAATCTTCTCTAACATAATACAACTTCTTGAACTTCAAGTCCTTTTTGTATTTATTATTATTATTATCTCTATTCTTCTTGTGTGTAGCTCTATTTGGACATCTTGAGGCATAGTGACCAATATTTCCACAACTAAAAAATTTAAAAGGTAACATACCTTTGTACTTACTAGTACCTTTTTTCAATTTCCTTGTAAATGTTTCTTCCAAGTATTTTGAACCATCACTATCTGAATCATCTCCTATCTTAATTGCTTTAAAGGTTGTTTCAACTTTCTCCTTTTCTTTTCCAAAATTCCTCATCTCAAATGCAGTCAAGGTGCCAAATAGCCACTCTTTAGTAAATATATTTGGATCATATGATTCTTGAATAGAAGAGACTTTGTCACTGTAATTCTTTGGTAAGGTCATCAAGATATTCTCTATTATATCTTCATTTGTCATGGTACCACCTTGGTTTTTTATCTCATTTTCTGCAAGTTCAACTCTCTAATAATAGCTTGCAATGTCTTCACCTTCTTCCATTCTCAAGTTCTCAAATCTGCACTTTGTTGTTAGCTTCCTTGACAATTTGACTCTATCATTTACTTCATAGATATCTTTCAACTTTTCCCATCCTTCATAAGAAGTTCCTAAAGAAATAACTTTTTTCCATTTAGTTTTATATAAATCATTGAAGATAGCATACCTTTCTTTCTCATTCTCCTCATAGGTAGAAATTTGATCTACAGAAGAAGGTCCACTAGCCGGTTCAACATATTTTGTCTCTATAACTTTTCAAGTCTCGAAACCAAGAGAGATAAGGTAACCTCTCATCTGCACTTTCCAGTCATTGTAATCATCTCCATCAAATATAGGGATTTGCAACTTGTGAGCCATTTGATCTACCTCAAGTGGCTAATATCTTCTCCAAGGAACCAAAGCTTTGATACCAATTGTTGAAATGCACAAGACAACTAAGAGGGGGAGTGAGTCAGTTGTACCAAATTAATTTTACTTCTGAACTTAATCAATTCCACTTTAACTTAATCTATTATTAAGTATAAACATGAAATGCAGATAACAAAAAGCAAACACTAGAGACACCAAATTTATGTGGAAAACCCAATGAGGGAAAAACCATAGTGAGGATTAACTCACAATCTAGTAGTATTGTAATACTAGATACATAGGCTCACTACCCAGAAAAGACTGACTATCCAGATACAAAGGATCACTTCCTACAGATAGGACTCATTTTCTAGAAGGAGGCTCACTACCTACAGACAAAAAGATAAAAAAGATCCATCACAATAGGTTCCATACATTTGTAGCCTGATCAAAATATTGCAGACACCTTCAGCTCACTACTTTTAGGAATTTAACACATCAAAGTATTGTTTCCTTTATTCACTCTTACACACTCTAATTTTCACACTTGTTCACACATTTCACACTTATACTTCCAATTCACAACTTCTTGACTTGCTTTTATACCATCTTCAATCTTGAAAAATTTCTCCAAGGTCAGCTCCACATTCTTTATTTTACAAATTCAAATTAGGTCGACTACTCAACATTCCCATAGTGGATAAGAATGAGAGAGGACCAATTAAATATTAATTAGGACCCAAAAAACATCTTGGATCAAACACATGCATCCTTAATCAATGAAAATTCTTCATATAACATGAAAACACTAGGTCGGCTAAACCTACTGAAAACACCAATGATACTTTAAGTACGTGCATCTACACAAAGATGATCACATGTGGATCACCCAACACACTTCACCAGACATTGGAACACCTATTAGAAACCTTTAGATACATCCACAACAATTGCAACAAACTTTATACACATAACACTCTTCAACATTCCAACTGGATCAAGCAGACACACATAGTAGCTTTGGAACAAGCCTTCTGGAGCACCAAACCACAAGTGTGTTTTCCATAACATAGAGAAAATAAATATAAACCTTTCTCTAGATCTCCAAGATCTAAGGAAAACCACCAAAAGACTACGGAGTAGAAGAATCTCTCCCAATCCATAGACAAACAGTTCTGCCAAACCAGCTCATACACCGGTGAACACATCTTTCACTCTCCATCAACCTAGAAGCTAAATCTCAGAATATATTATCCAATGAAGCTCATTAACAATACCATATATCTGTAGATGCATTGGATCAACACATAAGAAATGCAGAGCACATTACTGAAGAACACTCAAAACACACATACAACACTATCTTCATTATTTATTAATTTTCTCAAAAAGACTTGGCATCAACACATCTGCAACATCGTAGATATAGCTCCATGTACTCTCAACACTTCTACAGTATCTCAACTATACATGTACCACCTACAAACACATTGAATTGTGTTGAAATCAATGACAACATTAATGATAACACCACCAAACACATCCATACTCGCAACAAGGCCTACTGATAGATATGAAACACAACGCTCGTCCACTAGCCCACTAGATTATTTTAATAACAAATGAAGCCAAATGAGGGAATGGGGAGTGGTCAGGATGAAATCTTCTAGATGTGATGGCCTACATGAAATGATGATATATGCATGTGAAAATTTTTAAAACTTAAAAAGGGGGCCGCCTAGGTTAATGAGATGCAAGGACATAAGAATTAAGGCCAAAACATTAGGCATATGACCAAATATTAATTCCTAGAATTAGGACCCTTTGGCTAATAAAAAATATTATAAATCCACATAGTAAAATGGCAATATTTTAATAATTCAATGGGTAATAATCAGGAACAATTAGGACCGAGGGGCTGGTGAATGAACAAGCGAAAAAGGCATAAGTTGGAACTTAAGTAATCGAGAATTGGTGATAGGAGGTCAACATTGAAATAGAACATTTGCAAAGGGAAAACACCTAGGATTTTTCAAAAAGGGTTTAAGATACACAAAACCTTGGATTATGACAATAACCAAAACCCTAAGCCTTGAGACATGAAAAATAACCAGATTTTGCAAAATTTTACTAGTGGAACACATATTTTTTTAGGGGTTCCACCAATGGATCCTATTGGGGATGTCTATTATTCCAAAATAGAGTGAGATCACTGAATCTTGGGTTGAACCAAACCAATCATAGAGAACCAAAACCAAAAATTACTCAGACAAGGTAGTAAGACTAGGCCCGACACAACCAAAGTAAACACACCTATATACAGGGATATACAAAACATACAATGTACATGGAAAAGAACATATTTCAAGAATTTTCCATGTACTGACAGTTCAAGAAATTCACCTATCAGATCTTGTAGGAAATAAGAATCTTCACCATGAGTGTTGCTAATCAAATAAGGACTGAGCTATAGTGCATCGAACTTTGCATGTTTTCACTTATCCTTAGATCTGGAATTCCACAATAACACCATGTCTCTTACTTATAATTTTATTGAAGATTATTTGTTGTCATACAAGTTCTTGACTTGCACCTATAACTTAACATTCCTTTTATAAGCATCTCTTCTTGTTTCATCCACTTCCATCAAGACATCAATCCTATGCTACATCTCATCACATGTGTCTTCATCATATTTGTGGATAAACTTGTACATATTCATGAGGTTTTATTTCCATTGCATCCATCAATTAAATTAGAAATTTTGGTGGAAATTTTTTTCCTACTCTCTCTCTACTAGTCATAATCCAATAGCTATCATGGCTAGAGGGAATATGTGACTCACAATATCTGATCCTTTTATATTCTAGAATAATATGCTCCCATTGATCTCGACATTGATTTGTTGTCCAAAAGATACCATGACAAGAATAGTAGTCTTGAATAATTTCCCACTTTTCAACAGTTGTAGCTTTCTTTATTGTCCCACCACTGGATATTGTGTCTTTCTCAATGCATTTTTCTTCAATGAGCACCATAGTATCTAAAATTCTCCAATGTATCCTTCCCTTCTATGATGGAGGAACCAAAGGTGGTTTATCTTGTCCATTTGGTTTTTTGAATGGTAGGTGAACTTCAGTAGGAGAAAAAATTAGTGTAATGCTCAAATGGAGTAGAGTTGAATGCTTCTTCATTTTCCCTATTTGTACTTGGAGGAAAATTGAGTATGACTGGCTCATTGGCTATTTGTGTACTTGGAACAAAATCAGGAAGATCATCATCTGTCAAATATATATCTTCATCTTCTATGTCATTTTGTGATAGAATTATATTGAACCTCCTAAAACCAGTATTTGTAAGAATTGGACGATGCAAATTCCTTTCCATGATAATGACAACAAAAAACAATTCTTCACACATTTCAGTAAAATATACATTCAAAAAGTTATAATATTTAATGAAAGGATTGAGTTGATATACATATATGCACACAAGAGATAACTACTAAGAATTTCTTTTTGGTAAAAACATAAAAAAATAGTTATTACAAATATTTCATAAATCATGTACTAAAAAAAGGAAATTGATTGCAACAATGAATTTGGAATTAATTTGGTTATTAAGAATCATGGCACATAATGGTGCCTTCCTATTCATGCCTGCTACTTCAAGAAAACAACCCAATATAATTCACTCTACTACTATTTTCAAGATGCTATGAAAGAGATTAGCCTTTTCTCATCACTCTAGTTGCTTCCACCTTAATGTTAATGGACCTAGGTAGAGTATGACCACTCAATGGTTGGAACTATCATGATGCTAGATTGTAGACCTTTTTAGTTAGCTCTCACTGATATGATATTTTAAAAGATCCAAGTCCTTATTGCCTATCTATTGAATTCTCAGTCGCCTTTGGTTGTCCTTGATGAAAAAAACTATTGGGCTCTATTGGCATGCTCTTTGGTATTTTGTGATTCGAGATTTTAATGATATATTGGTTTTTGATGTTTACTATTGGATCATATGGTGATACTCTTTCAGTTTCATGGCATGCTCTTTCAGTTTTAGTTCTTTACTTGATGGTACTAACATTTGACATGGTGTTCCTTATGTCAAGACAAGCATAAGATTCAAATATGTGTCTTTGCAACCACAAGTATATTCACCATGTTTTCAAGTCAATGTGACATACTCATACTAGCAGATTCATTTCTAATGAGATATCATTTGATTCATGGAATCATTAATCATACTAGTTGCAAGGTATAAGACAACATCATCATTGTGAGTATCAAATTCATAAAGGTAATGCTTATGGAAATATGGTTTCAGTTGATGTTTATCAAAGTATGCTTATGGAAATATGGTTTGAGTTGATGTTTATTAGATTGATCTTGGTTTGACAATTTATGTATTTGGCATACAAGTTTCACTTTGGCATTCACAGGTGCTAGTAACAGGTTTATGTAAAGTGAATAATACTTGGTGATATTTTTTCAATCCCTCTTCAAAGTAATTCTTTATGTTTTTTTCACATACTTTCAAAAGTGAACATTTACATTATGATGGTTTAAATGGAATTCCCTTGGTTTTGCCCTAGTGTTAAATCATACACAAGGGGCAATCAAATGTAGTTGGGTGGTTTTCATTTCATATAGAAAGTAAATGCTATATTTAGTGACATTAAGCTAAAGCTATTCATGGATTTAACTTGGATTAATCAGGCTCTTCACATGTGATATGGTTTACATTATAATATATTTCAATTTCTAGCTGGGCATACCATAATACGTAATGTTCATATAGATTTTTTATTTGTATCAGCCAATGGGAATCTTGGAACAGTCAAAGGAATCATTCATATTTCATGTGGTCAATGTTTTGACAGAAATAATAAAGTCTTTGATAGTGATTAAAGGTTATTATGATGTTTGCTAAAGTCCTTTCGGAATTCAAGTTTCATCATTTTTTTGAAAAGGTAATTGAAGTCTGCATTCAAAAGAATGTTAGCGAAATCATTATGTCTTTTTGGTTTTTCTCTAAAAGAAAACCCTAGCCTCACCATGGAGAGGTTATGGCCTCAATCACATTGTGTTCTAGCTAGAATTCAAGCTTGGTTTTTAGGTATGGCAGTTTGTGAGTTATGGGGAATCAGTTGGTGGTCTTTGCTTGAGCTGGGAGTGGAGGTAAACTTAGAGGATTTCATGGGATTTTGATTTGGTTTTAGGCCACCGTGAAGGTAATATCTGAACATTCTTCTTGTTTCTTCAAAGTGAAAAAGGTGAAAGATATAATATTTTGGTTGCTTGAAAAGATTTTGAATCTTGTTCATTGAATTTTTTTTTGAATCAAATATTAAGGAAATGACTATGGAAATAATTGACAGTTTGTTTAAATTGTTTTTTTTAGTTATTTTTTGTAACCCTAAACTCGAGGGTTTTGAAAGTTTTGTTAGACACTCTGCATTGTATAAATGTGTGGCTTGAAAACATGATTTTGTTTGGTTGTTTGGAGAAGAAAATAGAGTGTTGTTGAAGAGTTTTTACAGACTTATATTTGATGTTTTGAAAAAGTGATAAAAAGAGGGTTTTATTGTGCATCGTCTCTGGTTTTTAAAATAGAGAATCATATTCAAACTTGAGTGAGAGTGACTATTTCTTGTACTATTGCAATCGATACATTGTGTAAATGAAATTATTGAATATTATTTTGTTCTGTAGAGATTTTATGATTGTAAAAATAGTGCAATTGTAAGGTCCTTATAGTTTGCAAATTTTTTAGAGAGAAACTTTGAAAAATAGGGGTTGGTGCTCTTGTAATAATGGATTTGGTGATCTTGTAATAATGGAGTTGGTGCTCTTGATTGAGTTGGTTCTCTAAATAATACAAGGAATTTTTGGAGTGGTTTTTCTACCCCAAGAGGGTTTTCCACTCATCAAAACTCTGTGTTTCTCTTTTGTGTGATTTTTGCTTATATTGCTTAAGATTCATTTAGTCATTTATGAAATTGGTTCATGCAATGCTCCGATACATTATCACAGTTCCAAGTTGTCTAAAATTTCAAATTTTAATTGTTCAATGTATGAATGTTAAAATTCTGCCATCAGTGAGTTTGGTGTCCTGTGTAAAAGAAAGCATTAAAAGATTGTCCATTTAGCATTATGTGAACAATGTATATTATCCTTTGATATGATTTTTTAAGTATTCATGTTATGTTTGAATTAGTCTTTGGAAAATAATCATTCTAAACACAGTATTCACATTGCATATATATGTCACTCATTTACTCAAGATCAAATAATTCAAATTTCCATTTCAAGTCATAAGAAGTTTTAATTTATACATTACTCTGATTCACCCCCTCTCTCAGAGAAATTCCATTTCCAACACTATCCCGGTGTGGAAAGCTTGGATGAGGAAAGAGGCTAGTGTTTGGAACAAATTGACAAAAAAGCCTAGATTATGTATTAAAAGTAATATAGTTTCAATAATTTTAAGGAAAGAATGTTATAAAAGTGCCCTATAAATTATTAAACATACAATTTATGTTTATATTCAATTATATGTTAATAAATGAAATAATTATATTGTACACTTATATGCATGCATATGCAAATTTTAAGTATCATTTTATTGAATGACACATTTGCATTTTGTAATGTGAATAACATAATTGTAGAACTTAGAATGGAAAACTTAAGGCATAGAGGGAGCAAATTAACTAGAAATGGGACACAAGAATATGATCTCGGGCTTAAAATCATAAAATAATTTTATCACAAGGCTTCTTCATATGTTAAAATACTTATTTAAAAAACCTATTACCAAATCCTAATGAATGGAACCATTTGTAGACCTTGACATCTTTAGCACTATACTTCATAATAAAATATTACAAATCAGAAAGGCCAATGTACAAATGATCAAGAGATAAAAAAATATAGCTCATTCAAAAATGTTAAAACATGATCAAATAAAACTAAAGGATTTTCATTTCCATACACCAAAAATCCAATGGAGATGTGAAGAATCAACCAATTGTTTGGCTAGGGAATATTGTGCTGAGGGAGACAAGTACATCACTCAAAGAGAAGCAAAATAATAAAAAAAGTTCATATTATTTATGATTTATGATAAAAAATAGAATATTACAAACAAATAGAAGCAATAGAGATTTTATGTAGACACAGATCAATGAATACAAATTCTCTAAAATACAATTAAAGAAAAATCTTGTACTCTAATCTCCATCTAACCCTAAATTTCAACTAATAGATTATAGTGAATACACCATACATATGGTAGTCATACTCAATACCATATTACAATTTTTGGGGGAATTTGTCATATATTTGTTGGAAATTCTCAATACCATAACACAAATATATTCAACCAATGGTCAATTAAATACTTAGAGGTCAACAATAGTAGCATTCTATTTACAACACATGATATGAGTATAAATTGAATTAAAATATCAAAGGTTTATTGTAATGCAATCTTCTAAAATAATTAATTGTACAACATTTCAATTAGTTTGAAGTTGAATGGAGGAAACCCTACAAAGTGATGCATCAATTATATATCTACAAATCACAATTCTTTAATAAAATTATAAGTATTAGATTGCATGGGAATAATCTAAGAAGAAAATTTACTAATATATTAAAATTTTCTATGTTTGCGGCATACTCTAGCTACTAATATCTCACGTATTTGATGTGTGGTATTGATAGTGTATCCAAATAAATGGAAAACCACATCTACAAATTCAAGAGTTGAAACATAGAGATAACTCAGAGTGATGTCCACATAAATCTATAATATTCATCTATAAGCCAAAGATGTGACCATGGACCAAAAGCAGTTGAAAATGAGCCAAGAAATCCACATCTCTTGATTCAAAAACCCTACCATGAAAAATATAATAATACATTGCTTTTCCTCAAAAGGTAAACACTTGATGATTGAAATAAGTGTTCAAGTTCAGGTTTAATAAGTTAACATAGTATGTCTAAATTTCTTCTAGTGCCAATGATGACTAGAATAATTCTAAAATTTACTATCAAAGATAAAGATTATGCAAATATTAAAAAATATTTTATATTCAAATCCAATTGCAACCTATAGAATCATGAATGAAGGTGATGATATATCAAATCATCTCAAATTTTAAGGATCTCAAAGGCAGTTAGAGCTATTGACAATAATAGTGATAATGATAAATGTTTGAATAGTGATTTTAATAGTTTCCTTGTCTCATGAGATATTTTTTACCACATTAAGCATTAACACTTACATTAAATGTATTCTTTGATGAATTGAAAGATTGGTTATTACAAACTAAGAAATAAATAAACAATTGGATGTGAATGAATCTGATTTTCTAGTGTCATTCTTTGCAAAAAAAAAAGTAGATTCTTCTAAAATAAAGGTAGTAATCCTTAGGATATAGGTCCTAACAAGGAAGTCCTAATGATTATTATTCTATGTATTACAGATGACTTACATAAAATACAGGTCCTACCAATGAATTCCTAATGGTTATTACTAAAGTATGTCTAAGGTGCTTCTAATGCCAATGTGCCTAGAATAATTCATTGGCAATGGGAGACAAGAATATGATCTCAGGCTTAAAAGCATAAATACTTTTATCACAAGGCCCCTTTATTTGTTAAAAGACTTATTTGAAAAAACTATTCCCTCCTAACCAATGTAACCTTTTGTAGACCTTGACATCTTTAGCACTGTACTATATAATAAAAATATTATAAATCAAAAATCCTAATGTACAAATGATTAAGAGATCAAAAATCTATCTCATTAAAAAATGCTAAAACAAGATCAAATAAAACTAAAGGAGTTACCTTTCAATACACCAAAAATCCAATGGATATGTGAAGCATCAGCCAATTGTTTGGCTAGGGAATACTATGTTGAGGGAGACAGGTACATCACTCAAAGAGAATTAAAAGAATCAAACACATTCATATAAAATTTATGATTTATGATCAAAAATGGAATATTACAAATAAAAAGAAGCAATAGATATTTTATGTAGAAATGATTAATGAATACAAATACTCTGAAATGCAATTAAAGAAAAATATTATACTTTAAGCTCTAGCTGACCCTAAATTTCAATTAATAGATTATAGTGAATCCACCATACATATGTTAGCCATTCTCAATACCATATTACAAAAAGGTTGGGAATTTGTTGTATATTTGTTGGAAATTCTCAATACCTTGCCACAAATATATTCAACCAATTGGAACACAAAGATAAAAAATAGTAACATTCCATTTACACCACATGTTGTGAGTATAATTTGAATTCAAATATCAAAATTTTATTATCGTGTAATCTTGTAAAACAATGAATTGTACAACATTTCAAGTTTTTTGAAGTTAAATGGAGGAAAACCTACAAAGTGATGCATCAATGATCTATCTACAAATCAAAATTCTTTAATAAAACTATAAGTATCAGATTGCATAGGAATAATCTAAGAAGAAAATTTTCTTTAATATATTAAAATTTTCTATATTTGCAGCGTACTCTAGCTACTAATATCTCACATTTTTGATGTGTGATACTGATATTATATCCATACAAATGGAAAATCACTTCTAAAAATTCAAGAGTTGAAGCATAGAGATAACTAAGAGTGATGCCCACAAAAAGCTAGAACATTCATCAATAAAACAAGGATGTGACCATAGACCAAAATCAGTTCAAAATGAGGCAAGCAATCCACATCTCTTGATCTGCAAACCCTGCCATGAACAATATAATAATACAATTATTTTCCTTAACAAGAAAACACTTGATGATTGAAATAAGTCTTAAAGTTTAATAAGTTAAAAAAGTATGTCTAAAGTGCTTCTAGTGTCAATGATGACTAGAATAATTCTAATAATTTCTATTGAAAATAAGATTATGCAAATGTTAAAAAATATTTTATATTCAAATCCAATTGTAACCTATAGAAGCATGAATAAAGATGATGATATAGCATATCATCTCAAAGGTTAAGGATCTCAGAGGCATTTGGAGCTATTAACAACAATATTGATAATGATAAATGTTTGAATAATGATTTTAATAGTTTCCTTGTCTCATGAGTTATTTGTTACCACATTAAGCATTAACACTAACAAAAAAAATATTTTCTTTGATGAATTAAAAGATTGGTTATTACAAAAGAAGAAAGAAATAAACAATTGGATGTGAATGAAGTTGATTTTCCAACATCAATATTTGAAAAAGTAGATTCTTCTAAAATAAAGGTAGTAATCCTTAGGATATAGGTCCTAACAAGGAATTTCTAATGATTATTATTCTATGTACCATAGATGAGTTACATAGAATGCAGGTCCTAACAATGAAGTCCTAATGGTTATTAATAGAGTATTTCTAAGGTGCTTCTAGTGCCAATGGATGAGGGATGTCTTAGATACCTCCAGTTGTCCCTAAGATGGTCAAATGTCCCTATGGATGTTAGGCCCCCATGGACACTATCTTGTGGATGGCTAAGAGATGTTCCTTGTTGTACTTCTATACTAGGGACACTAGGGGGAACAAAGATGTGGGTTGGGAGGGGGTGGTTTGCATCCCCATGTAACCTTGCTTTAAATTCATCAAAGAAAATAAAATTTATGATATTGGTAGTGATTAATGTGGTAATAAATATTCCATGAGACAAGAATATTGTTTATAAAAACATTCACACTTATCATTATCAATCGCTCTAGCTTATTCTAAGATTTTTATGCTTAGTGAAATGATCTTTTATATCATCAGCTTATGCTTTAACATTCTATAAGTAGGTTTGAATATAAAATATATACATAATTTGAAGTTTCATAACAAGTTCTAGAATTATTCTAGGCACATTGGCACTAGAAGCATCTTAGACATACTCTAGTAATAACCATTAGGAAACCATTGTTAGGACCTGTATTATATGTAGGTCATTTGGAGTACATAGAACAATAATCATTAGGACTTCCTTTTTAGGATGTGTATCCCAAGGATTACTACCTTTACTTTAGAAGAATCTACTTTTTTTTGCAAAGACTGGTGTTGGAAAATTAGCTTTATTCACATCTAATTGTTTATTTCTTTGTTCTTTTGTAATAACAAATCTTAAAATTCATCAAAGAAAATGAATTTTCTGTTTGTGTTAATGCTTAATGTGGCAATAAATATCTCATGAGAAAAGGAGACAGTTAAAATAACTATTCAAACATTTATCATTATCAATATTACTATTAATATCTCTAACTACCTCTGAGATCCTTAACCAAGTTGAGATGATTTTCTATATCATCACCTTCATTCATGCTTCTATAGGTTACAATTGGATTTGAATATAAAATATTTTAAAAAAAATTCGTAATTTGATGTTTGATAGCAATTTTTAGAATTATTCTAGTCATCATTGGTACTAGAAGCACTTTAGACATACTATGTTAACTTATTAAACTTTAAGACTTATTTCAATCATCAAGTGTTTCCCTGTTGAGGCAAAGCAATGTATTATTATAGTGTTCATGGTAGGGTATGTGGATTGTGTGCCTCATTTTCAAATTTATTTTGGTCTATGGTCACATCCTTGGCTTATTGATGAATATTATAGCTTTCTGTGGACATCACTCTTTGTCATCTTTATGCTTCAACTCTTGAATTTGTAGATGTGATTTTCCATTTCTTTGGATATAATATCAGTATCACACATCAAATAGGCCAAATATTAGTAGCTAGAGTATGCCACAAACATAGAAATTTTTAATTTATTAACAAATTTTCTTCTTAGATTATTCCCATGTAGTCTAATACTTATAATGTTATTAAAAAATTCTAATTTGTAGATAGATCATTGATGCATCACTTTGTAGGGTTGCCTCCTATAGACACTTAAAAATGTCTCAAATGATATACACACTTGAATCCGATATACTAACATCGTTTCGTCATGAAATCCATCATCTTTTCGCTTGTTTGATTAAATTAGCCTAGCTATTTAATTAAACACATAATTTTCATCTATTAATTTGATTAATCTAATAAGGTTAATTCCTACCCCTTTCATGCTAACCTTTCATCCTTGTTAATTTGAATAAACCAAATTATTTAATTTAACCCCTAAGTCGTCTCATTTAATTAAATAATCTTAATTATTTAATTAAAGTCATTTTGGATCCCTTTTCATTAAATAAGGTAATTATTTAATGGATATCCTAAATTCTCCTAATTTTTTAAATTGAAACTTTGTTTTAATTATAAAATTACTAATTAATTCTAAATCTCCTAAAAGTAAACAATGAATTTTATTTATTTATTTAAACTAGTCTTTCCTTCCTCTATTAATAAAAAAGGCAATTAATTAGTTATTTCAACTATTTTGAAAGGGTAACTGTTATTTTCATTGTGAATAGAATAGGAAAGGGAAATGGATTTAGTATATCCAAAAGTATATTATTTCCTTGCAATTGCCTTGATTGTAATGATTTCCTTTGTGTTCATGTTTGTGAAATGGGTTAAGTGTTAATCCAAAATCGTAAGTCTTCCAGAGGATCCTAGAGGATGGGGGTTGTCATTTTGTGATGTCAACCATTTGTATTTCCCTTGGGTAGTGCATTGTGCCTTGTTAGTGTTTTACCTGGTTTCCACAAATAGGGATGACTTTTGCCTCCTTGAGTTAGGAGTGGATTATGGGATTTGTGCCTCCTTTGGAAGGAGTGGATTATGTGTTTGGTTGTCTCCAATTATTTGGAGTGAGTTTCATTTTATGTTTCCTCCTAGAGTTGGAGTGATTACGTTATCTAGTTTGTATGCACTTGGGATTCCCTTGGTGATTAGTTTTGTATGGTATGTTTTCAAGTAGAAGAGTGGCTTCTGTTAGGCACCAGATCCCAAAGAGGTAAAATGGATAACCTTCGGAGGTAGTTTTAATCAAGTGATAACTAAATTAATGTACTTAGATGATTAGGAAGTATTTCACACTAATCAAGATAGTTTAGCCTCACTCATAGACACAAGTGCTCGTTTAGACTTGGGATGAGTGGGAAGGCCTGGAATGGAAAGGTCATCTATCTTGTCCTTACGAGAGGCATTTGATTCCGCATGAGTGAGTATGGGGGACAAGATTCGGTTGAGGTCACTAGGATTATCGGAGCCCATGAAGATTCCCAGAGGAGATCCCATGACAAGTTGTGTGATGACACTCTATCTAGGACAACAGTTGTTATTTGTTTTTATATGTATGGTTTTCTTAACATTAATTGATCTATTTTATGTCTGGAAGCAATGTGACCATGTTAGAGTTGGACTTGTGTTGTACATGTGTTTAGTTGTGTCAGTATGTGTCAGTATGAGTTAGCCTGTGGTTAGAGGTTGTAGAGATTGTCCATGTTACGTTGTTACTATCTCCTAGCATGGGGGGTGGGCCTTTGGGTACCACTTGGTTCGGTGGAACATGCACCGTACACCGTTGGGTACCCCTTTTATCTTCAGTACTTGGTGGTGAGACATCTAGTTGGACAGCTCGTAGTTCCTATTTTAATTCAAGCAATGTATTTATTTCGATCTGCATCATGTTATTTTACCCTTCATTTTTATTCAAGGTGGATATTTGTATAATGTAACACTTTTGTATTATTTCCTCATTCTGGGATGAGCGTTGTAACCTTTGATTACATTAATGAATATGGATTTGGGCTGTATATTTCTTTATGTTATGAAGTATCTTTATTATGTATGAAATGAATGAGTACTTGATTCATTATGTAATTAAATGTTATGGATGTATAATGATGTATGTGTGGGTTTTAAGTAATCCCAATCTTGTACCCTTAGAGGTTGTTGTCAATTAGTAAGTGAATGTGTATGTTAATTACACTTTAAATAAAAAAATTGGTTCACTTAAGACGTTAATTGCAACTTCCTTTAGGGTTACTTGGCAGGGCATTACATTCTGGTTGGATGGCTTGAATGCATGTTTCCATTACAAATATGTGATAGTTATTTAATGCTAAGCTAGTAGAGCATGTTAATCACATAAGAATTAATGACCATGGGGTAGAAATTAGAGAAAAAAATTCTCATTTATCACCTGAAGTCACACCATTTGTGATATAATATTTTTTCTATTCATTATTTCCCAACTATCAATTTTCAAGATGAATAGTTAGGCAACAAGGTGTTACTACGTTTTGCAACCCATTGATAACTATCAGGAATGGAGGAAGACCCTTATATCCAGGTGGAGAAAAATTCAATGAGGGTCTGATTCCTAAAGAGTACATTGTGTTGTATTCAAGGGAGGAATATTTTTCATTTAATTCTTAATTCATTTCATATTGTAATAGCTCATAATCTATGAGTTGTGAGTATGAATACAATGTTGATGATACTAATCTGTGTGTCATGTGTGTACTAGGATCATATTTTATGTGAGAAATATTTCCTACAACATTTATTTCATTCATTGCAATTATGAAGTTTCTCCATTTCATTTACATTAGTCATTCATCATACATGTGTTTGTAAGGTTGATTCTCTTTTGTGAATCTTGATCATCAACACCTCCTTGAATATTTTTATGCAAATTCAAAACTGAAACTAGGAATTGAGAAATGGTGGAAGAATAACCTTCAAGAGTGTCCTCTTCCTGGAAGAATTATTTTTGTATCTTTTGATTTTGTAGCCATAGATTCAAATACCTTCTTCCTTATCTATTATTTCAACCTCCTAATAATGTGAGCTATCCTCTTACCTAAATATTTGATCTCCATATTTTCCCAATTGATAGGTGGAAAAGGTTGTGTCTGATTTTTTTTTATAAATAAATTGGATCGATAAATTCCAACCCTTCATCTTCGATCTCAGTCACATCCCAACCCAACCTAAATTATTTGATCAGTTTAATAGTGATCCTCATCCAATCCCTCTGGACTTCAAAATCAACCTCACAATCTTTCTAGAATATTCATTTATGGGAAATGACAATAACCTACATCAAGGTTTAGATTATCCCTAATATACCCTTTTCCATCAATGGGAAACCTCATGATCTAACAATATAATATTAGCTTTACAATTGATCACTCAATATTTTGAGCATAAAAAGAAGATTTGTTATTATAGTGATTGAGACCAATCAGAAAAGGAATACTATTTTTCCTATTATCTTTGCATCTCTTGTTAACCACACCGATTTTCCTACAAATTTTAATCAGATCAAGCTTTTCATCTACATATCTTGGAAAAATATATGGATACCCATTGAAGCCTCCAACCTAGATACAGGTGAACCTTGAAAATTGGATAAAATAACTCCTATACTATTTGATAAGTGTCGTTGTCTCCAGAGATAGTCTTAATCTAGTGTTCCCTTGAAGCTCTCTCACCGTCAACATTGTGAGAGCATCATTCACCCTCCAAAATTTTTTTATAAAAAAATTCTAGTTTTAATTATGAATAAAAATTATAGATTTGAGTCATTTTGTCATATATTCTATTGCTATTGAGCCTTGGCCAAGTTTTCATTCTTAAAATATCATAAAAGAGATAAGAGGACATTAAAGAATTGGTTTGACTCAAATTGGGTTAGCTAACTCTATAGGTTATTACTAACAATACCTCCCCAATCAATGAACTAATTACCTATAGAAATAATGGTAATGAACAAATACATCCATATTTCAAAATTATTTAAATTTTTGTTACCCATAAACCTATTAAGGAAGAAAACCATATTGGAAACATCTTCAACAAAAAGGGGATCTATGAAGAACCCTTGGCAGCTATGATTTTCCTCCTTTGGGCATTATCAACCAATTTATTGTTATAGTATCAAGGCATTGATTTCTATTTTTAGAAAAATACTTTTTGGCATTCTATTTATTTATTTATTTCTTTGAATTGGTCTCTAATAGGGAACCTGTAAATGATTCCAAGAGAAATGGCATCAAGTTTCACCACTAATTTATTATCTGTAGTCTAGATTTATTTGGTTTTTGAGTTGTTTTCTTTTATGAATTCTATGACAAGATCGATACTTTAGACTACCACCGGATAGCCTACAACATGAGCTAAACCAATTTCAAACACCTTTTACACCAACATTTACATAACAACTTCCTATACACAAAATATGTCATCAAAACTTGGCTTTTTCTAAGTTAATCTTATCCTTTGAATTCTATAATCCTCCAAGATAAATAAACTAACCTTTATCCTGCCTATTACATTTTAACAAGTATAGTATAACACCTTCAACTATAATTAAACTCTAAATGGAAAAATATACATAGGTTCTTAATAACTTTGCAAACCATCACAAGACCAATATGCTTCTCCTGAAATCCATAGCTTGAAATTACTAATATATTCTTTCTCTTTTAGCACATGTACATGAAATACAAATATCCACAAGAAAAAAAATATATATATTGGACAATGGGCTCTTCACCCAACCATAGGATTGAGATTCAATCCACCCCCAAGCTAGGGTCACATAACACTTCCACAAAATAATTTCCAGAGAGGATCCACAACCAAAGTGTAACATATAACATCCACATTACTAAACTTTACACAGTATAGCCACTAATCACAAGGGTTCCTAGATATGTTTACACTTTATATACTTTTCATATCACAACATCTTGCATTCATATTTCTTTATTTTAACACACAAAAGGGTATAAATGAAATTAAACTAAAAAAGGTGGAAGAATCAACCAATGCAAACCTCAACACACTACTTGCAGCCACACAAGAGATTCAACATTAAATTTCACAAAGATTTTTTTAAAAGAAAGACCAATATGACAAAAAACTAATTACAAATCAACAAAGATAGAAAACTAAAAGGTTAGACGTCAACAAGAAAAAATTCTATCCAACTTGTGAAAAAATCTCTCCAATCACTCTCTTTCATTGCTCCTTCCTCTTCACAAACATGGAAAGAACTCAAAAATGAAGAATGAAAACCAAATATGAACTCCAAAACAATTCAAAAAGAAAAAGAGAGAAAACCCCATCCTCCATACAAATAGAAAGAATAAATGGAAGGGGAAAAGGAAACCTCCTTTTCAACTTCCCAATGACCCTTTCAACTCCAATTTTCATCACTTTTCATGATTAATTAGAGTGGGTTTTAGACTTTATTAAAGGGATTTTACATAATAAAAATACCCCTACCCTATAAAGCTATCACCTGGGAAATTTTTTAAACAATTAAGACCACATAAGGACTTCATAAAACATAAAATAAGTGACCATATTAATATAGCAACTCAAGGGAGTAATAAAACAACTCTCACATACACATAGCCCATACCACACAAAACAAGGTTAAATCACATTCCCATGACAAGACTAATATTTCACAAGGATACAATAAATTAAGTAGCTATGTGACCCCCTTATCAACGTTGAACAATTTTTTCAGCCTATTTACTCAACCAAGAAAGTGTGTCAGTATTACACATGATTAATAATAATTAAAACAAATGACTTGTGAATTAAAAATTCCAAAAATAATAATCAAATAGAAAATTCAATCCACTAATCTACATAGTAACACTCATTACTCTATGATACATGTTATATTCAAGGAACAATTGAGTGAATACTATCAATAACTGAGCATCTTGAATATTTCATATTTACATTGACAAAGAATGGGACTCACTTGATTATCACAAGAATTCACAAAAACTATAGATGGGATTAATCAAGAATATGAAAATCTTCATGGTGTAGCAACAACCATCACTCATGTTTACTATCCAACATAAAAAACATAGAATATAGCATATAAACCATCAATAACTAATAGGATCAACAAGGCCACAAGGGATAGGGTCTTATCTTCTCCCCCCCCCCAAATTGGGCTTCCTCTTGGAAGTCCCTAAAAGTGAAGGTAAACACAAGAAACAAGAACTTGTAAATAATATCTTATGCAAAATTTCCCAAGTATAACAATAGAAAATTTTATCTTCCAAGGTATTATTTTTTTTAATAAAAGGGGTAAAAACTTTATTGAAATCAAGAAACTACCAATACAAAGAGATCAGGGACCCAATAGGATCCCAAGAAAAGAAAGCACTGGAACACCCATACAAAATCAAAACCACCACCCACAAGACCACAAAAACCTCAGCTAGCCAAATCATTAGAAATGACCCTCTCTAAATCATGACAATAATCAGGAGACAACTATATCCATCTCTCAATCTTCCACTCATCATCATGCTTTGAAGCCCACTTTTACAAACAATTAGCAACCCTATTCCATTCATGTAGGATGTGGGTAGAAGACACCACCTTCAACATAGAGCACAACTGTAGAATCTGACGAACCAAAGAAAGTTTACAATTAACATCAAACAATTTTTTCTCATTCAACAAGTTAATAATAATTTGAATCAAATTCATAGATAATCTTACACCAACCCAAAGCACAGGAATGTACAATATCCCAAAGAATTGCCAACCCTTCCATTAAATTGTCAAAATGTTTCTCTTTGTGAATGGAGAAAAAGAAAATAACCAAGCTATAGCAATCTCTTCCCACTCCATGAATCCCAATAGGCCCAGGTTACCCCTAAAGGAACCATCAGTGTTGATCTTCAAAATATCTGCTAGAGGAGGCACCCATCGACCAACCCTATGAACCTTACTTTTAGCCCTCCTACCTCTTTTGACACAAGAAGAATCTATAGTCACTCCTTGTAAACCCAACCTATTCACAATATCATCATCACCCCTATCCAAAGGATAATCCACTTCACATTTAGCTTCCACCGTCTCCTAGATCATCCCCACAATTCTATTCCAAACCTATTGGACCAACAACCTATCCCCACAAAAAATCCTATGATTCCTTTCTAGCTAAATTTGTCAGAGGATGAAGGTAGGACCATTGCACCGCACAATCTAGAGGAAAGAGGCCTGAGTAGAACTCTTCCCAAACTACTCGAGAACTCAACAAGAGAAGAAGCATGCACACAAGGGTGTTTCCAAGCACCCCACCAAAAATTCCAAAGCAGCATAGAGAAATAATATCAAAAAAATAAGTGGGAAGAATCCTCCTCACTACACCCATAGAAAACAAAAACAGAAGGGCCCTAGAATCCCTACTTCCTAAAATTATCCCAAGTGAAACATATATTCCAAGCTAGGGTCCACACAAAGTAATTACACTTCAGCCAAGAGAACTTGTTCCACACATGTTTCCACCAAGCCACCTCCACTCCACCAAACCTACAAGCCAACAACTCTTGATACCCACTAGCCACAATGAAAGCACCCTTAGGATCTAAACTCCAAGCTAGAATATTTGTACCTCTAAGAGAGCTAGCACAGCATAGTCCTCCTCCAAACCATAAATAGGCCAATCGCAAGGATCTTTCCACCTAGCCACCTCCATCTACCCACATGGGTAGGAAGTCTTAAAATCAATCACCCTTGACCATCCAGCCTCCAAGAAGCACTGGAAAAGATTCAAAAAATTGGGATACTAGCACAAAATGGGGGAAATCCATCCCAAGAATCAAACCATGAGAGAGCCTTGACCCCCCCTATTACATATCTAGAACAAGCATTCCTTGATCAGTGCAGCCCCTTTCTTAAGAATTCCCCAAATCACTGAACCTTTCCCCACTAGAGGATAATGGGGAATCTCCTCCTTTGTTACCCCTCAAAGGTACTTGAGAGAAAGAACCCTGGACTAGATATGATCCTGCTCCAAACACCATCTCCAATAAATATTTGCAACCAACACCAAACCAGTCAAATTCGACTGTCACAAACCAACACCCCCAAATTACTTTGGGCTACACACAATATCCCACTTCACAAGGCTCCTCTTAGAAGAAACCAAACTACCTACCCATAAAATTTGCCTTGCCAAAGAATCCAAATCATTAACAAAACCAACCAAAGCCACTTTGAGCATATACCTATAGATGGGAAGGGCTTGCACAACAAATTTAAGCAACTAAACATGTCCGACAAAGGACAACCATCTATGAGTCCAATGATTAACCTTCACATGAAACTTGTTAAGATTATTCTACCAAGAATCCCTAGGAAGAATATAAGAATAAATAGGAATACACAAATAAGTTAAAGGGAGAGAACCAATCTGAAATCTCAAGATACAAGAAATCATTTTTTGAATACCTCATGAAGTATTGAAGAAGAAAATGGAAAATTTATCTTCATTAATCATCTGACTAGAAGCAGCAAGATAAGTATCCAAATCCTTGCACAAATTAGAAGCTTCTTTGACCTTAGTCATACCCATCAAAGTCGTATCATCCAAAAATTGTGGTGAGACTACAGAGGCAACCCATTACCCCACACCCAACCCTAAATAAAACCCAACTCCACATCGCGCTTCAACACTCTCCCCAAACCTTTAGCGAGGATAATAAATAAATAAGGAGAGAGAGGATCCCCTTGAAAAAGGCCTCTAGACACACCAAAGAGAGAAGGTTCACTGTTAATCAACACCATAAAGGAAGTGGAAGTAACACAACCCATAATCCACTAGACCCACTCCTTAGGAAACCAAAAACAATAAGAACTTTGCACAAGAAGGACCACTTAAATCTATCATAGGCCTTTTCCATATCTAGATTGATGAACATGGCCTTTTCCTTGGAGGACACCATAGAATGAATAGTTTTAGTAGCAATGACCACCCCATCAATAATTTTTGGATCCACAACGAAACCACTCTGTTTCTCAAAGATAATCCAACTGAGCCATTGCTTCAATATTTCATCAATCAACTTGAAAATGATTTTATAAACCACATTACAAAGGAAGATATGATGAAATTGACTCAGATGATCCACCCTTTCACATTTGGGAATGAGATCAAGGAAGGTATAGTTGAAATCCCTCAACATTTGTTTATTCCTTTGAGATTCAGGAACCACCTCTAATAAGTCTAGCTTAATGATATCCCAAAATTCTTGAAAGAATTCAATCAGAAAGCCATCAGGGCCTGGGGCTTTCCCTTTCTTCATTTGGAAAATAGTATCCTCCATTTCTTCCATCAAAATATTACCCAAAATATGCGCATTCATCTCCCTAGTGACCAAGGAGGGGATAAAAGACAAAACAAGGTTTTCTTCCACCAAAACATCTTGAGATTCCTCTCTAAATAAAGAAGAAAATAACTGTGAAGCTTCTCTAGACATATCAGAATAAGAAGATAAATTCTCACCTCTGTTATTTACAAAAACATGAATAGAATTACCATTTCACCTGAATTTCACCGAATTGAAGAATAAATCAATGTTCTTGTCCCCCTCAACATGTGTCTTTTGTTTCCAATAAATTTCCTCACACAAATCACACTCTTCTAGAAATTTCAAATCCCTTGCCTCCATCTTGATTAAAACCTCTAAAATAAAAAACTCCCTTATCTCTCAGTTAATGATATCCAGGTTAGATTGATCAACAATCTTAGCATGAAAAATATTTTCAAAACATTTCCTATTCCACTGTTTAAGTTGATACTTCACATATTGTAGCAGTTTGGAAAATGAATACATAGCAATGTCATGAGTGGGTCTCCCCATCTGCAACCATTCAGCCACATACCCTTACAAAGAAGGATCGCGCAACCACATAAGCTAGAATTTGAAAGAGGGGGACCAAGAAACATGAACCGAAGTAATAGATAATTTAATTGGCCAATGATTTGAACCCCTCTAGTCTATAATCTCAAAACAAGTAGACCACAAACATCCAATCCAAAAATAGAAAATCAAGAAATGGTTAAGTCTCTCAACAATACAATTCTCTCCTAGTCTCCTATTGTTCCAAGTAAACTGACAATTACAGGGCTTGATGTCAACAAGATTCAAGGCAAAAATGTTATATAGAGTAGGAAAGCAGAGGGCTCCAACCTCACAATACCACCCTTCTTCTCATATAACTCTATAATGGCATTGAAATCACCAATGATAATCCAAGGGAAAAATGGAGCAAGGCTCCATATAAAATTGATATGACATGACAATTGTTGCTTACCGAGAAAATTAGTAGGTGCATAAATATTTGACAAAATAATAGTTTCCCCCGTCTCTAGGCTTGAAGCAACCACAGAGATAGAATACTTTGAGGATATCCACCAAAGAGGATGAATCTTCAAAGGGTTCCATAAGCAAGCCACACCCCCAACACTACCATGAGCCTTAATACACTAGCATTCAACCTACCCCCAAACTTTCAGCAACAAACCAGCCATAATCTCAACAAACAACTTAGTCTCTTGTAAAAAAAGGACATCAGGAGAGTGATTTCTCACCAAATCATAAACAATTTTTTGTCAAAGGCCACTCTTCAAGCCCCTTACATTCTAGGATAGGATTATCATTTCAAATGGTTAGTGAAATGAGAGTCCAGAGTCTTAACAGATCTTGACTCCACTAAAGTCTCACCCATCATCTTGATTTTCTCTAAGTGCTTTCTCCCAACCCTAGAAGATTTCTCAACAACCCCTTTTTTTTGGTCTTTCTGAATAAGTCCCAATGAAGGAGAAGCCTTGTTACCTTTTACCAAATCAGACCCCATTTTCACTAATGGATTAGGGGTCCCTCCCTCCCCCAACTTTGCATCCACAAGAGTCTTGGCCCTCCTAGAAGCCATCACATTAAGATTCATGTCCATTTGTAAAGCACCAACCTCCTCTAGAGCTTATTTGGAATAATGCCTTCCTGAACCACTTTCAAAACACCTTGATCCATAATCATCAAAATCAGGTTCACCTCCTATTGAATGAGGTCATCCAAAAACTTAAACCTATTAAAATTATCACCTTCCTATCTCTCCTTAAAAGTCCTCTTTTGACCACAATTCCTATTACGAGCCTTCATAGGAATAAAACCCTCTGCACCTACAACCAGTCCAGGAATGGGAGCCTTGCTTTTGTCAACCTTAGGGGGGTTGTGAGGCGGTTGAGTAGGCTAAGACACAAAATAATTAGACCTCAAGAATCTTCACTATAAATTCCCACATTCATGACATAGATGACACTAAAAGGGAAATGTCTCATAATATAGTTGTTGCACCCAAGAATATGAACCTTCATGGATTTCCAAGGAATCTGGAAGAGGGTTACTTAGATCAATCTCAACACAAATACAAGAAAATGTCATTACCTTTTTATCTTGAGTTTGTTGAGAAGGACCCCCTGGTTTCCCCAACATCAAAGAAACCCTATGTAATAGTCATTGTGCCAACATTCAATTGGAAATCTAGGAAGACACACCCACACTGGAACCCAGTTCGGCAAATACTTTGAAGGATCAAAACCTGCACGCCAAGGTTTAATAAATATACCAATTTTTTTATGGAAATAAGGTCCACCATCAAACACTCTATTGTGATCTGTCATGCAGTTGAAAACCACCATGAAGTAACTATTGATGCCTACAATTACTAGGTAAACAACCTTATGGGAAACTCAATTAATGGGGGACCAATTACGTTAAACTAAGTAACCTCTGGATTTTAAAGAAGTCAGATCTTTGTGTAATTGGGGTTTAGAATGGGAAAAGGAAGTAGATATAAAAGATAAAGTATAATCTCTAAGGTGATGTAGCAGGATTTAAGTATATAGGCATAGGAAACCTTCCTTTCAAATGAGGTTTGAGGGCTCGTTCAACAATCTGCATGTCCAAGAATAACAAAAAGTATAGATGAAAATCCTAATCAGTTAATCAAATAACATAGTATAACTTCCGCATACGTTTACTGAACAAGAAGAGTTTGAGACATTATTTGAACAACAAATTTCTATTGAAATTATAAAATTTGTGCAGATAAACTACTTAGTACAACAAGTAGCATAGTATAATGTATTATATTAACTAAGAAATAGAGAGGCCAAACAATTGGCATAGTCTGTAAGTCTTAATACAATAATCAGAAAATAATACGAAGGCTTAGATTTTTTTAGTCTCTTTTCTGTGATTTTCAAACCCCTTTTCCAAGAGCAGAAGTAGTATATATAGATCATCCACTACCAGATATCTAGTAAATGAAAAATATTCCTAGGTATGAGAAATGATATATGTCACAATGATTCCCTAGAGTCATTGCAACATAAAGATTCTGACACATAGCACGTAGTTGCCTTTAAACAAGATACACTCCTCTACAAATGATGAATGTGGTCCCAGGGAAGAAGCAACAAAACTCTCCAAGTGACATGTGTCACTCACCCACAGAGTTGGTTAGGACACGTAATGAAGAGATGGGGATTCATACTTGTTCATTCCTCCCTTTCAATCAAAATCCCCATGGAGAATACACATGGAGTAGTCTGCATTTCAAATTTTGACTGTGGGGTCCTCAAAAAGGTTACCCATAGTATGAGGCAATGTGGCACATGGGCAGAGCTCGAAGGAGAAACAAAGGAGAGAGGGCTCTCAAAGGCCCACATTTTTGACACATAGCAAAATGGATGGACTCGAGAGAGAAGTAGGGGAAGAATTACCTCCAAGGAGTGTGTGATAGACACGTGGAGCAAGCGGGTGAAGGCACTACAAAAAGGGGCCCGAGAATGTTTAAACATTTTAGGTGCATGTCAGGATCATGCAAAAACAACACCAACCCAAAGGGAGCTCTAAGGATTTTCAATCCAAAAATTTTGGTGACTATAAGGGGCATTTCTCCTATGGAGTGGGAACCCAAAATTTCTAGTTAGTAGAGCAGAGCCTTATCCATTAGGCAACAAAGTTAGAGATTTGAGAGTGTGGTTTGCAAAGGTACCTATTCGACCTCAGATGGCATCAATATGGCACATAAATTCTCTTGTGTCTCATGCAGATTGATAACTTATTTGAAGGGAAGCTCCATAGAGATCTCTGTCACAAACTCAAGCTAAAAGAGAAGACGTGTGATCTGATAGGTGGCACCTTCTATGTCCATCATAGTGGGAGGTTGACTAAAATCTTGAAGAGCAGATAAATCCCACTGCTTTTCCTTGATCTTCATTGCAATGTGTTTCATTATGGCCACCGAATCATCAAAGAGAAAAGTTGAGGGAAGGCCCATTTGAGTCAATTGGGAAAATTGCATCTGCATATTGTTCATAGTTCAACTCAGTGTTGTTGAAAATTTTCTAGCCTAGAGGATGGTTGCATGACAACAGATGAATTCCTTCACTTTCTTGGCAACTGGCATTTGATCTTCAATCCTCGCATTCACCAAGTTTACATTTGCCACCATGTACAACTTTCTAGAAACTTCTTTGCCTCAGGTACCTTTTCCACAATGAACTGTGGAACCTACTCTATCGTTCCATGTACCTCCTTTCTTTAACCTACTACATTTTCCATGAATTGGAGCGCTATTTGAAGATTCAAATAGAAAGACTGGGCTCTCTCCTAGTAGGAGATATACAACTACTAGGATACCAAAAGAAGATCCGATTGAGGAGCAAGGGGTTGGGGAGGATTTTTCAAAAGACCAATCTCCCTTTCCTTTGACCCGACATCCTACACCATCTCTTCAATCTTCTTGCTTGTTGCAGAGAGTTGTTCCTACACACTTTCTAACTTGGCATCCTTTCTTTGCAATAACTCCTCAACCTGACCTTTGGTTGTGGATTCTTTTTCCAGAGAGAGCTTTACTTCTTGGATCTCTTTTTTGAACTGAGCCTATTTTCCTTGGAGTTCCTCGTCCTTTTGCTACATTTTCTACTCTACTTGAGTCAACTATTCTTGGAGCTCTTGGTTTTTTTGTTGCATTCCAGTAACTAGGCTAGGATCCTAGGACTGGAATCTTATGAGTTCCTCCTGAATTTTTTCCTTTTCCACCTATTCTTGTTGAGACAAGTGTGCAATTGCAGCATCCCTTTCCTTCTCCTCTTTTTATAGGATCTCTATTCTTTCCTTGATATTCTTGAGCTCCTCTTCTAGATTCTTTCGTTGGAAACTATGCTTCAAAAAGTCGATAATCACCACCCACTGAGTCTCCTCCATCATCTCAACCTTGTCTTGTGGTTGGGCTATGTGCAAATCGATCTCCATGACATGGATTATATAATCCTTAGGTTGCATCTCCCTTTTCATTTTGATGGTGTTTGGATTCATGGCTGCAAATTGCAATGACCCATGCACTTCATTAAAAAGGGTTTGCATGCATGGCTCAGTTGGCTTTGTTGCATGTTTCTCTTTTCTTTTCTAGACCTTGATAGCTTGTGATACCTTAGTCCCATTGGCCTGATCAATAAATTATGTTGGTGGCCTAATCAGTTCACTAGTGAAGGGTGCACCAAGAGGAAGAGAAAAAGGGAATGAAATTATTGTAGTCTCAAAGGATGTTTTCATTGGTAAAGAGACTGTTAATGGGGAGGACAGGGGATTGTTATGTTAGGGTCCAATTTGGGAACCATTGGAAGGACTCATACGGAGTGGTGGCGGAAGCGAAGATGAAAAGAATACCGTCTATTAGTCGGTTTGAATTAAAGATGAAGCATGGGAGAAAAAGTATTTGCAATAGTAGGTTGAGATTGGGCTCTGACAATAGGTGGAAAAAATCGTGGGGGAGTAAAAGTTGCTTGTCCAATTTGGGAGAATTGGGAGAAACCTCCCATGGGAGTAGAAGCAGAAAAGGAAAGGTCGACACTCGAAGTAATGGGAGAAGTAGAGGTTGTAGGGTTAACTAAATACTATGAAGTGAGAAGAAAAGGATAGAATTATACCTGAGTTGTTTTGGACACCAATCCTTGGCTCATTTCAAGTACTTGTGAGCCTTCTCTAGGAGCGGCATCTGTGTGTGGCTTCTTCTCAAGTGGATAATTACCCACCTCTATGACCTCCTAAGACTGTTGGGCTACCCTGGGCCTCTTTATATCCCATTTATGTTGTAGCAAGGCCTCCAAATGAGATGTAGTCACTTGTCTACTCAATGGAGCTTTGTCGGATTGTTCTGCTACTTTTCTAGTTCCCTACATTAGGTCCTTCTTCACCTCTTTTCTTTTCATTATCATAGTCGCCTCCTCTAGATCTACATCTGCATCTCTTCTTGCATTAGTATCATTGTGTGCTCAGTTCTAGAGATCATCAAATTTTTCATCCTTGTATGTCTCTTGGAAAAGGGCATCGAAGCATTGGGTCTCCTAATGATAAATCAAAAATTGTGCAATCTTTTCCTCACTCCATTGCCATGTCTTGGCCAATTGATTACGAAGGGTAGTCCCAATTTTACATTTGTCACTAGAATTGATCAAAGGAAAATAAAAAGAGATCCATGGAGAACTCTCATCGTTAGTAGGAACATAGGCCAGGTCTACAAATAGATCATCCTGGTCCCCTAACTGTGAATTCCGTCGAGCTTCCTAGTAAGGCCAGGAGCTATGAGTCACTTTAACATTCAACTCTACCAAGTCATTATTGGGATTATAATCCCATTTTTCATAGATTAATACTAGCCCTAGATGATCTAGCTTCACCTCTAGCAAACCACATGTATACTTCTTTAACATTATTACTATACCAAATCTCAAGAGGCATTTGAAAAAACCTTTCTACTTCTTTCCTCCATAAAACTGACGTCAATAATCACCAGTTGCCGAAATACCTCAAGGGAAAACACCTTGTTTGTGATGCATACTGGGAGCCGGAATGGTTCCTTGTTAAAACTATGCAACCTAACAAATGAAAAATCCTCTCCAAGGAACCAATCGTAGGGAGGAGTAATATACTACATCCACCCTTTTTTCTTGATAGAAAGATGATAACCCTCACCCTCTTTACTAAAATCTCACAAAATTGGAGTCAAGAAAAACTCAGAGAATGCATAGTAATCATAAGTTATGGAAAGGAGGGGAGTCCACATAGAAATCAACCTTCTTACCCCATTTTCATCAAACATAGCTCAACTCATATGATTTCTAAATAATTCAAGGTTCTAGTGCAAAAAAAAGTGAGCAAAAAGAGAGAAAACTTGAATTTATGTTGCGTCTTGTATTTCTTGAATTGGTTTAGCATCTCCCAAACAATGACCTCCATGAATTCATACCAGAATAGAGAATGTTGTCTTCTCAACTAAAAACCCAGACCCATTTGAAACTCATGAACATATTGATCACTATCCATGCTGCAAAAAAAAGCCATCATAGAGAAGGCATCTTGCAAATCCGAGTTGAAATATGCGCAATCAAAAACTATGGTGGCCTGGATACATCTTCTTTGGGCCTTTTTGTTTCTTGGTTATAAAAGTCCAGAGCATATTTTTTGGTCCTCCAGAACTCTTTTGCATTCTCTACAGTGAATGTCTCCATTCTCTCTACTCTGGAGCTCCTTCTTGTAGGGATGCATAGCATATTCCTAATAATGTCCATGCTGATCACAACCCTCAATTTTCGGCCTTCAATGGCACCAATATTTGGGTTGAAATGTTGAGTTCACTCATGAATTAGTTTTGGGAAGTGGTGTACCAAGGGGACCATATATTGTGGGAGACCGCAGAACCATAAATTCATTGCTAAAGACTCTTGGCTACTAGTCTTTTTCATCCTCTCGTAGGATGCTTCCCTAAGACTCTTAGGGTTAGTTTTGAGGATAGGGTCATGAATTTTATCCCATTCTTCTTCTATCAGGGCCTCGTCCCTATGATTACTCTTCTATATGGCTCGTGTGTGAGGCCACTTTAATTTTCCAAGTATTCCTAGTGAGTCATAAGAGACATCATCAAAAATATTGGCCATTAGCGCCACTAACATGGCATCAATCAAACTTTGGATTGCCTCTCCTTGTGCTTTTGTTTGAGGATTCTAGGACATTTCAAGACTCTATAGACCTTTGCAATGCTCAACCTTTCTGCAACTCAATTAGGTTCTTCCCGACAAAATATTCACTAAAAAATCTTCACAATGAACTATGTATTCAAAACTCTTTAGTATTATTATTTTGTATGCAACACTTAGCTTGTTCTTAACTTGGAGTTGTAGACAATGGTTTCCTTTTTGCAATAAATTTGGCATGCATCGCCAACTCTTTTGTGCAATGCAAAAAAAAATTCTCACTCCTTTGAAAAGACAATAATTCATAATCACAATTAGTCATCATGCCCTACGGTACCATCCCTTGGGAAATTGAGTCACAAATTGAAGGTGTATGAGACCATTTGCCTGCTTTTCAATTAATAAATTGAAAAGAATGATTAAGAAAGGGGTGTAATAATTATTCAAAAATATTTCAGTTCATCCTTGAATACTAAAAAATCATCCATAGCGTGACACCTAGCACTTGACCGTGCAAACCATCACCTGTGCCTGCCACCAATTAAAGTTGATTAATTACTTCTTCTTAACTTGCATGCAGAAATTCGTACACAACAACCGCAACTTGTGGGATTTTTGAGTTTTCACCCAGGGGAATTTTTGATTTTGCACCCGGGGGGGGTTTTCAGTTTTCTCTTGATTATCATCATGATTATCGCACACATTTTACCTGGCTAGGTCTATAAATAGACTTAAGGATACCAGCAAAATTTACACTAGTAATTGGGCTTTCTGATAAAGGCAATGGATACTCCTATTAGGCTTACTAACAATAAGTCACAAGTATATTTTCTAGGTAAGATTTCTAGAAGATGTTTAAAGCACATGACCAAGAACAAGCATTCTCTAATAATAATTGTGATGAAATGGGTATTGGGGAGGGATTGTATAGAATACAAGGACAAATATAGAGTAAACATTGATGTTTTCTTTCATTTTTTTGCCTCTTTTCTGGACATATAGGTTCCCGAGCAGATGATACTGAGACTTGCCATAGAAATCTTCCCAAAGTGCTACCTCAGATGCCTTGGTGAATTTGTGATGAATGTGGTGTATGGCCTTGGTCTCCCCATAGCAAGTGATCTTCGTCAACACATTGAAGAGGGTGTAGTGGTGCCTTGTGTGCCATTCTTGAGTAGATTTTACATTATGATGATTGGAGAACACTGCCAAAGGGTTTCTCATGCTTGCCACTTCCTACTAATATGCTATAATGTAGTGCTCTTTTATGACGTGGAGTGGTACATTGACTTCAAAAACATGGTGTTTCCTCCTCCACTTTCCATTGCTACTATGGATGCTCTTATTGTTGTGGTTATTCTTGAGGTTGTTCCTGATGGACTTGTTGCTACTGATGGTGATGTTTCCATAGTTGAAGAATGAACTCCTTTCTCTTCCATTTTATATATATGCCTCAGAAGGAATTTAATATATATACTCAAGAAGCTGCTTAGTATATATATACTCGAAAAGAATGGCTTGCGAGCCATTTTGAATTGTAATATCTCAAAGCATATATGTTTATCGTATAATGAATATAAATCTCTTTTTGTCAATTTGTTGTCTCTTTTCTTTTCTCTTCTTCTTGCATCATGAGTTTCATATAACAAAGACTAGGCCAAACAAAACACATAAAATATTTACATAATTACACATTTATACCAGTAAAATGATTAACGAAGATAATTGAACAATTTGAGGTGAAATTTGTTGATTGGAATTCCCAATGCTTCTTTTTCTATATTTTCTAATTCAAATGCATTATGTTACTTGCGTTGAATAATGTGAAAATGGCCTTCCCACAGATTATAAAATTTCCCATGTTGTCTAGGATTTGCGGCTCTCTCATTGAATTTTAGCACTAAATCTCTGCATTTAAGAGCCTAGTCAGAGGTTTTCTTGTCAAACCACTTCTTAACTACTTATTGGCGATTATACATGGCCTTCAGAGCTTTTCCTCTTTTCTCTTGCACCTCCAACGACTTAGCCAACTGAACCTCCATGGCTCTATTTTATTCCACCTCTAGAGACTTAAGCAACTACAATGCAGGAATTTCCATAGATATAGGTAGTAGTGCTTCCTTCTCGTATACTAGCTCGTATGGAGAATTATTTAAGAATTGCTTGGGGGTTATTTGGTCTTCCCATAGTGCTTCTTTGAGGTTCTGTTGCCACTCCTTTTGATGCTTCAACCCGATTCTTTTAATGAGTTAGACTAAATTTTTATTAGTTGACTTGGCTAGACCATTTCCCTGCAAGTAATAGTTTGAAGATGTCTTTAGGAATATGTCATGCTTAAGTGTGAATTGACATACCTTTGAACCCAAGAAGGCCTTTGTGTTGTCAGAGATAATAGTCTTTAGCAGGTTGAACATTGTTACCAGTTCCTCGAGGAAATTCAAAATCTTCACCTTTGTTGCATTCTTTAGGGGCATGGCCTCAATCCATCTGGTGAAATTATTTGTGGTCGTGAGGATCCATTTATATCTAGCATTGGAGGTGGGATTAATCATCTTGATGAAATCTAGTCTCCATTGCGTGAAGGGTTCTTCAACCACTATCGGATTCAAAGGAATTGTTGATTTCTTCCTCCTTGTGAAGAATTAGCATTCTTTGTATCATTGAACCAGAGAGTGAGATTCATTTACAAGCGTAGGCCAGAAATACCTGGCACACATAATTTTGATGGTGGTGGTCTTTGCAAAGAATTTCATGCCTGTAGGACTACTGTGAAATATGTGTAGAATTTTCTTCGCATATTCTGAGGTGATGCACCATAGAAGAACACCATTGAAGTTCCTTTTGAAAAATATCTCCTTAATGAGCATGCATCCATTGTTTTGAAATCTATAGAATCTTTTCTTCTGAGATGGGAGGCTTGCTGGAAATTTATCAGTCTACATGAATCTTATTCTATCCACAAACCAACAACCTTCAGACTTAGATTAGTTCTTTAGGACAAGCTTGGGTTGTTCCTCCATAGTTTCCACTTCTTTATCACATGCCAGATACTTGCACAATCCTCTTCCCCACATGGTCTTTGTGGACCTGACCATAATGTCATATTCCAGGATCTTAGTTATCCAATTGGCCCTTTTTCTATGATTTCTCCTTCCATAATGTACTCGCACACACTGGAATGTGCGACATATACCACTACCTTGATGCAAGATATGACATGTAGGAACTTGTTGATCCCCTTAACAATGGTGAATGATTTCATTTCAACGAAGTTGTAATTCATCTCATAGTCCTTTAAGGTCTCGGAGTGGAAGGCTATCAGATGTTCTCCCTTTTCTTCATCATCCTTTTGTGTCAAAATAGTAGTGATGCTAGATTTTCTACTAAACACATACATTATGAAGTCATTTGATAGGTCTGGATTTACTAAAATAGGGGCTGAATAAATAGCCTCCTTAACCTTTTCAAAGGCTTCTCTAGCCTCTTTATTCCAATTGAATAATTGATCCTTTTTTATCATGAGGGTGATAGGTCTAATTAACCCCACAAAATCATAAATAAATTTTATTACAAAATTTACCTTTCCCAGGAAGGACTAGACTCCCTTATTTTCACTGGAAGGGGAAGTTCCTTGATTGCCTTCACCCAATCTAGATAAATAGCAATTCCATCTTTGGACACTACATGTCCCAATAGTTTACCTTGAGGTACTCCAAAGTTACATTTTTTCAGCTTCAGGGAAATCCTAAACTCTTGGCATTTCCTAAAAACCATTTCAAGATGATGAAAATGATTTTCCTTTGACTTAGAGAACATAGTAAGATCTTCCAAGTAGATCAAAATGATCTTATTGATCAATTCTTTGAAGGCAATATTCATTGCTAGCTAGAAGGTAGCTCCCGCATTTGAGAGGCTGAAGGGAATTTTCGCATAGGCGAATGTTCTCCACTTGGTAGTGAACATTGTTTTGTGTTGGTCCTCCTCTTTGACCTGGATTTGGTTGTAATTAGAGAAGTTGTCCAAAAAATAAAATGTTTTTGAGTCAGTCACTATTTTCAAGATAGACTCCATAGAAGGCAAGGGGTAGTGGTCCTTTAGGGATGCACTATTTAGATCCCGAAAATCAACACATAGGCGGATGTCTCAATTCTTCTTTTGGAAAAGAACCAGGTTGGACACCCATGTGTTGTTCTTAATTGAGAAGATGATCTAAGAGTGAACAAGCTTTGTGAATTATTGTGCCATTAATTCCTCAATCTTTGGATTCACTGGCCTCTGCTTCTAGCGGATGGGTTTTTCTCCTTTCATCAGTTCTATAGTATGATGGATGATTTTAGGATCATATCCCTTATGGTCATAATATGACCAGGCTACTACTCCTTAATATCTTTCACAAAAATGTATGAGCCACTTTATCATGATGTGGGACATCTTTCTTGACCTTAAGCTTCCTTCCATCTCTGACTTGAAGATCTGCATAATCACTTTTGTCTGCTATAAAATTACTCTTGTCATTCCTTGCATCATCACAATCGAATAGGTTTTCAAGAGTGACCAATCCTTTTGGAAGCTTGTTGGACCTAAGCTGAATAATTTTCCCTTCATAGGCCTCTGTAATTTTTGGTTGGATTTGGTCAGCATACTCTCTTGAATTTTGAATGAATAAGGTGATGTGTGTATCACTTTTGAACACTTTCCAACTCTGGTCATTATCTAGGATAGCAGGTTGGATGATTAATCGCACAAAGTGTATGTTATGAACTATTTTGGAAATAGGGTCAAATTAATATCCTATTGTTGCCATGTGGTTTGCAACTACATTTTTCTCTCTAGGAACTATCTAGATATTGAAGGTTTCAAAGCTTTCAATCAAGTCTTGGACTCTATGACTATAAGATCCCATGCATACATTATTTTTTGCAGAGACTCCTCAGACTTGATTTACTATTAACTTGGAGTCTCCAAACACCATTATATTTGTAATACCCATTTGCTCCACAAGGCTTAGACCTTGCACTAGGCCTTCATATTCAACTTCATTATTCAAATAGGAAAACTAAAAGTGAAAATACTTGAGTGTCTTTTCATTGGATGGGGATGTCAAATATATCCTAGCTCTTGCACCAAATTTACATCTTGCTCCATCAAAATGCAACATACATAGATATGAGGCTTGAATACCCTAAGGTTTCTTCATGACCCTCATAATCACTTGATCCTCATCATAGATGACATAGGTTCCCAACTCGGTGGCATGATAATTTTTGAAAGGATCATTGTTTATGAATTAACTCAAGAGGACCTCTTGTATGTTTGTTTGATCTCTAGTCACCTTCTCATCTTCTAGTAAATCAGTACAATACATCTCATCCTTGGTGATAGAAGTATGAGTAGCCTCAAATTTGATCATGGATTCATCTACTACATGTTCCAACTGTAAAGGTTTGGATACTATCTTAATTTTAGCTCCATGCTTGGTCTTAAGGATCAAGTGTGACCAATCCAAGGAAATATATATGCCTATCTTGGAAGTGAAATCTTGGGATAAGCAAAGACCGAACATGGGAGGAACATCAATGACCACGGTATCTTATGGAATGGTGATGCTAGGGAAAAATAACAGAGTCAAGGGGAAGTTCTTGATGACACCTACAGTTTCAACCTTATTCCCATCAAGCTACATAATCCCTCTATTTAAAGGTTTATAGATATGTCTTAAGGCTTCAAATATTTGTTTGGGCATGACTCTGGTTCTAGCACTAGAGTCGATCATAGAATTGTGCAAAAAAATTCTTACTCATAGAGGGTCAAGAAGAAGGGTTTCAACTTAGGCTTACCTTTACTTTCAGTAGAGACTTGTTCTCTATTATTTGTGAGGAATTTTTCCTGAGATGGTGAATCAATGAAATTTCCTTCGGAGATTTTCTCTATCAACTTTATTCTTGCATCTTCTAGTAGGGCCTTCTACAATAATGATTTCTACTCCAGAATAGCTAAGATATCCCAAAGAGATACATTAGTAGAGGATTTCTTTAATTTTTCCACCACATTGAATGGTGGCACGAGATTCAAAGACTTTTGTTCCTTAGACCTTGTTATAACAATCTCCTTGTGGGGTGGAGATTGTTGTGCAATTATGGAGGTACTAGGAGCTTGGTCAGGAACACTTTTGGGATGTGGAGTGACTGGTTCACCCGTGAATCTCCTCTTTGAGTGAGTGTTATAATCTAATTGCAATTGCAAGGCCTTTGATGTGGATGCCTCATTTACAAACACCGCCTCTTCTTCTTCCATCCATGAGAAGAGCATGTCGTTGGGAACTATATCCATTTATTTCTCCAGGGACATCTCTTGAATTTGCATAGTGCATACCACATTTTCCATTTGTGGAGAGGCATATGCATAGCCTCTTGAATTTGACACAACACCTTGACTACGTTGTTCCACCACTCTTTGTTGTAGATTACCACACAGACAATTTTGGGGCATATGTGCTTTGTTGCAAGGGAAGCACCAGGGATTGATATCATTAGCGAGATTCTTTTCCCCACTACTAGTTCCCTGTTTGATGTTTGGGTGAGAATTTTGTAGCGAAGTAGGCACTGACACCATCTGATTACTTATTTGAGCCTGTAGACTCGTGTGCAAGCCTCCTTGGAACTGGTTTTGTTGGTAGGAAGGTCTTATGCCTTGGTAATTTTGGTAAGTTGGCTTTGGGGGCATGGAATGATTCTTCTTGATGGTAGTTATTTCATTTGAGATGTTCTACAACAATTCCTTGGCATCACTCATCTCATCCTTTGAAGAGTTAGATGTAGAAGCAACATTTTGTGGTGTGCTTAGATATGCATACATACATTGAGGAGGACCAGATGCATTGGTAGAAGTTACCTTTTGGATGAGATTTGACAACTCTACAAATATAGGCATAGCGGGTTGAGGTGGTAACTTTTTGAAACTGATCAAATTATTCTCCACCTTTACAATAATGTTATATGCATCTGGCAAGGTTTTCCCATAAAGGGATTGTATCATCACCAAAATTTTGATGTTGAGAGACTTTATATAGAACATGAATGCCAAATCTATAGGTGGACAGATTGTCAGTTAGATCCTTTGCCGAGTCATGTGAAACCAAGCATTAAAGTCAGTCATGGCCTCCTAGGGAGCCTACTTTATGGTTGTCATCTTTTGAAATAGAGAAGACCGATCTCCATTTTTTGAAAACCACTCATAGAAAGGATCTTCGATTTGATCTCAGGTTTTGATAGTATTGGCTCCCAAAGTGTAGTACCAATCAAGTGTCTTGCCTTTGAAAGAGGTTGCAAGCAATCTTAATGCTACTTTTTGATTAGTTACACCATGTACCAAACACACATTTGCCACATCTTGCAAATGTTCAAATGGTATCTTTGAGCCTTCCCCAATAAATTTTGGTACAAATTTCAAAGAAGAGGTTGGGATAGGGACCCAAATGGCTGGTGCTACTAGTGCTATGAGAGGGCTTCTGGCATCCCATGCCACATAATTTTTGTTAGCAATCGTCAACATGGCTAGTGGAGGGGTTGGGATGTTTATTAGACGGGTTCTTGTTTGTAATGTTACTAGCAGTGGCACTAGCAGGCCAAGGTTGTTCACAGTTTGGGATCTAGTAATAGGTTTATGTCTCATACACCCACATTAAATTTAGATACATTCAAGAGGTCCCACCAGGCGTGCCAAAAAAATAATTGTTGATGCCTAAAATTACTAGGAAAACAACCTTATGGGAAACTCAGTTAATGGGGGACCAATTATGCTAAACTAATTAACCTCTAGATTTTAAAGAAGTCGACTATTCATGTAATTGGGTTTTATAATTGGAAAAGGAAGCATATATATAAGTCTAATCTCTAAGGCGATGTTCCAAGATTTAAGTATATAGGCACAAGAAACCTTCCTTTCAGATGAGGTTTGAGGGCCTATTCAGCAATGTGAATGTCCAGGAATAACATAAAACATAGATGAAAATCCTAAGTAGTTAATCAAATAACATAGTATAACTTTTGCATACATTTATTGAACAAGAAGAGTCTGAGACATGATCCAAACAACAAATTTCTATTGTTTATTATTAAATCATGTAGATAAACTACTTAGTACAACAAGTAGCATAGTATAATGTCTTATATTAACTAAGAAATAGAGAGGTCAAAACGTTGGCATAGTTTGTAAGTCTTAATACAATAATCAGAAAACAATACAAAGGCTTAGAGCTTTTCAGTCTCTTTTTCTATTATTTTTGAAACCCTTTTTCAAGAGTAGAAGCAATATATATAGATCACCCACTGCTAGAGAGTCGATAACTCAAAAATATTCCTATGCACAAGAAATGATATCCATTGTAATGATTCCCTAAAGTTGTTGCAACAAAAAGATTTAGATACATAGCATGTAGTCAACTTTGAACAAGATGTGCTTCTTAGCAAATGATGATTGTGGTCCCAGGGAAGAAGCAACAAAACTTTCTAGGAAACATGTTTCACTCACCCACAGAGTTGGTTAGGACACATGGTGAAGAGACGAGGCTTCATACTCATTTGTTCCTCCCTTTTGATCAAAATCCCTATGGACAAGACACATGGGAAGTTTGCATTTCAAACATTGATCATGGGGTCCGCCAAAAGGTTGCCCAAAAAATGATGCAATATGGCATGTGGGCAGAGCTTGGAGGAGAAACACAAGAGAGAGGGCTCTCAAAGGTTCTGACTTCTGACACATAGCGAAAGGGTGGGACTCGATAGAGAAGTAAGGGAAGAAGTCCCTCCATGGAGCATGCGGTGGATACGCGAAGCAAGTGGGCAAAGGCACCACAAAAAGGGGCCCAAGAATGTTTAAACATATAAGGCGTAGGTTGGGATCACGCAAAACCAACAAAACCAACCCGAAGGAAGCTCTAAGGATTTTTAATCCATCATAACTATTTTCCAACAATATTATTTCCATCTCACCCTCCAAAGACTAGGTTCGATGAGCCCACAACTCCAAAAATTAGATTGAAACTGTTATCCCCAAGAATTTGCAAATCAAAGCATGCTTTGAGAAATCCTCAATATCTTCTACAATCAATTCCATTTTAATTACTAGCACTGGACTATCCTTGGAACATTCCAGGAAACCATTGATTTTTGAAATTTGAGAACCTGTAGACAAAAAAAATCTTCCATTCCCTAAATCAAACAAATTTTTATCAAATACCCTTGTTGAACGAGTAGGTGAATTCGCCCCAAATGCAGCACAAAAATTTAAAGAGGAATTAACCCCCAATGCCTCCCCCAGAGCCATAGAAAAGGAGAAAAAAAATGAACCCCTTCCAAAACTAGGTCAAACAACAAAATGGATAAACCTGGAAGAAAATGAAATCCCTTGAACTCACTCTACTAACACCAAGCACCAACGAATAGCTAAAAATGAAGAAAAAATCAGCAACACCGAATAAAATAAATGCTTCCCCCGAACAACAAACCCCCACACCATTCAACACCCCCAACCCTAGCAGAAAAAAATCGATGCACACAGAGGAAGAACAAAAAAAGGCCAAGTGAGCACAAATAAGAGAAACAACTAGGGCACATGGGCCCTAGCCCACATTGCTACCAAACTTTCAAACAAAGCCCTCTCCATCCACGAATCCTAAAAATCAAGAGCAGGGTATTCTAAAATTTTAGGAAACTTTACAATTTAATTGTCTATTTAAAAGACTATTGATCCATGATACGCAAAAATATTATAGATATCCATTTCACATTACTTCATCTATCACTTATAAGGCTATTAATCACTACACTATGCATATACATGTTCACTTCAATCATCTTTACTTTGACAAATTGGTCAATAATTTTACAACATAATGAATTTATATCTTAAGTAATCATTCATTTCCTTTTATCATGAAAATGCCAACAATTAATGCATAAGCATCACAAATAATGTCTTACAATAGTCACACCAGCAACACAACATTGTCATATCACATAGTTCAGGGAATGGGATTTATGAGGAGAAACGGTGCCAAATCCCATATCATTGATTTGAAGCAACTTCTATCGCTATGTAATCATGATAATATTAGGAAATATGGTCTTGAGGCCCTCTCTAGGACCCCTCCATACATTTCCTTGTACCTTCCCCTTGTTTGTGTAATGTGGTTAGCCTCTAAGAAGGAAGGTACACAAATAATCACACACTAGGGGAGAATGGATTCTGACCATCCCATACCAGTCCCATTTACATCCCCATCCTGACATGATAAATTCCCTAGTGCATCTACACCCCCATATGACCTAATAGGGAAACCTCTTGGATAGAGTATTTTATAGAATTCACATCACGACACATATGCTACTAGCTCAAAGAAGCCACAAACTTTTAAGAAGATAAAAATAATATTTCAAAATTTAAAATAAAATCTCAAGAAGTAAAGAAAAATAAAATAAAAATAAATCAATTACAAAGGAAGCATATCGATCCAAATAAAAAAAAAAAATTAATCAAATTATGTCCTTGAGGTAAAAGGGACCACACAAATTAAATATCCAAAAATACAATACTTCTGGTAAAAACAACAAAAAAATCTTCAAAATAATACACATTACATGCACAATGTGACTTCTTCAAGCCACTCAAGGGGTGGAGGGGAATGGTGGTTCTCAAACCACATAGCTAGAAAAACATAGTGGTCTCAAACCACTTATAATAATATGGTGGTCTTCAACCACAAAATAATCATAAATTAACCAAGCATAGTCCCACACAACCCGGGACATGCCAAGAAAATAGCCATAAACATATATATATATATATATATATATAAAGCAGCTTGTAAAAGAAGTTATCTATACACTAAAGCTTATCCAAGACAACATCATTCACCAACACATATCTTTTTAATCATCCATGTATTTATATCACAATCACTATAAATCATGTAACTTAAGAAATGATGTAATATTTTGTTGTCACAAGCCTTACATTTTGTCATTTTATATTCTTTCAAAAATTATGAGATAATAGGAATTAAGTAATTGCATTCTTCTCCCTTTGTTTTGAACACTACTCATGAACAATGACTGGTTAAAGAATTACCTCTATGTGAATAGACCAATACCGATACCACAAGAAAACTACATCTAATACCCACACCTCTGAATATCCAATCTCTATAATATTTGTAGCCCAAGTGGAAGCTCATCCAAAGTTTGGCATACCAGATCCATCCTCAACCCATGGAATACAATCAAGGAAAAAAAATTCACTATGGACCAACAAATGTGGTCCTCAAAGGGGGAGTAGATCTAGCTCAACAATCCAAGGGAGACCATTATTTATAACACCTATCTACTACCTAGCACAAGGACACATCAAGAAACAATCATAATGTTCCAATGAATAAGAGACTCCCTCAATCCCAAATGAAGGAGGCTCTCAAACCTCAAGCAAGATCTGCTCCTTAGTCACACCCAAACCCTAATTACACAAATAAGACTCCACACTAAACCAAAACATACAATATCATCACACATAATTTCACATAAGGGTATAAGCAAGTAGATTATCCCAGATGTCCACCACACCCTTATCCCAAGTTAGATACCTTGTATCTCAAACTTGAGTCACAAACATAACTTTCACTAGTTTCTCACAACACATATTATAATACACTTTCAGAAATTTAGGCATGCTTATTAAAAACAACACTTAGCCACTTTGAACCACATAAGGACCACTTAGCACTATCAAAGCATGAACTGGTTTACATTTGAAATAGTTACCAATGCCCAAGTACATCACTATCACATTAGATTTTCAAGAAGAAATTCCACATAATTCTCAATCTCCAACATGACTCTCAAAACAAACGCTAGAACAATAAAGAATTTCAACATAGATCGAAAACATAATATACCACTAAGGATAAACTCCTTGTTTACAAACATGTTTCAACTCATAGTTACATTGCACTAAATTTAAACATCATTATTAGAAACAAGATAATTACTAATAATTGAGGCTAATTTATCTCATTTATAATCTTCTACTTGAAAAATTAAAATAATATTTTTCCTATTACTTAGCAATACTAAAAAATCAAATCTTTTGAATAGGACAACTTTTAAACTTAAAATTACTATTATCAATAAAATAAAGCAAGAGTTTCATCCATAGTTAAACTTTTCACTTTCAAAAAACCAACATTAATATTTCCAAATTTTAGGCATGTCATCAACATATGAATAAAATTTCATTAAATTCATAGAAAAATATCACACTTGTCTAAAATAATCAACTCAACTAGATAGTTTTCATAACTAAATTGTAACAATAAAAAAATCTAGAGTAAGAAATATTTTTTATAATCAACCCATGTGTTATGGTGGATAACTAGATTGTATTGAATTTTTAATGCACAACCAAGAGAGCATCCAATTATGATGGACCACTTCACTAAAACAATCGTCAAATAATTGCTCGAGGAAATGAGAGCAAGTTAAAGTTATGAACATAAGTAACTTTAATCAACTACCTCCAAAATGGAATCACCCATAAACAATACTATTAATTCTTTAAAATCCAAAAACTTAATTTCATATAAATCCATTTCCTTTTATTCAGTGGTGAGCATTAATAATACAACATTACATTTTATAATATATTAAAGTTCCATAAGACCATATTGTCAAATTGTTAAGAAGAGTTGTATACAAAAAGGTGAAAGAGAAAAAAATAAAGTGAGTCAAGAAATTTCCTAATTCCCTTAACAATCAAATATTCCCATTACATAAAATGTTCCATTAATATGCTCATTCAAAAGTGGAATAACAAGTATCATTATATACTCATTTAATACACCAAGCTTAATAATAATAAGTAAATTAGATAAATACACATTTTACCTTTATTACAAACTTGTTTTAGAGGTGTAATTCTCTTGAATTATTAAATCACACCTCATTTTATTATTTACTTACCAAAATCCAAGCTCTTTTCAAATTTTCTTCTAATCATTAAGCCCAAACTAGATGATCATCCTTGATTAAAGGGAGATTTCTCATAGCTATTCAAGTGATCTTATTAATATATGAATACATCATACAACCATCCTTCAATTGAAGAAAACTTATCATAATCCAAATTGTTAGTATTCATCATCACTTTTCAATCAATATTATGAAGCTTTTATAGTACAAGATTTATCTAATTCAGGAACAATTTCTTGGAAGAAAATTGGACTAAGATCTTCTTGCCTAATTTTGGTCACTAATTGTGAAATATACCAACATTAAACATCTTCTACTCTTATATCAGATGCTACCTCTAATTTTGGATGATATCTATCAAATCAATCTCTAAATGTAAAATTTATTTCTTAAGGGGGCCAATGAATGATAAGAACTTATATCAATTTCAATAGTTATTGTAAGATTGGAAATTCAAAATAGCTAAGACCAAAGTAGCAACCACTCTACCTAATATCTAATCCTAAATCCTAAATCTAAACGAGAGAGTAAAAATTATCAAAGTAAGCAAACAATAATGAAAGCACAAAAGAAAACTCCCCTATCAAAGTTGATTATCTCCCTTGGTTATCCTCCATTCTTTCTCAAGTTGAAATTCTTTTTCCCCCAAGTTTTGAAGTGTTGGAATACCTATAAATGACAATGACAAGATAGTAAGAACTTTGGAGAAATGTGGTTGTAAAGACAAAATGGAAGAGAAGACCTTTTATAGAAAAGATTTCAAACAGACAGATAAGATTAAGCTTCTAGAAAGATTCCAAGATCGACAGTTGAGAAGACATGTACCATAGAGTAGTTGGCTAGGGACAACTAAGGATGGATGGTCAAGATTGAAATAAGGCTAGAGAGAATCAATAGTCAAGATTTGAAATGAGAAAGTGGAGAGAAAATAGTGGAGCAAATTAAATAATAATTATTTAATTTGGGAGAGCATGTGGGCCATTAAATAATAATTTTTAATTGAAGAAGGGAATCTTGACAATTAAATCATATTATTATTTAATTTGGGAGAGGAAGCGGAGGAATAAAATAAATTATTTAATTTGTAATGCCCCACCACGCAACCCTAGAGGATGTTGCAAAAAACTACTTAAACAAGCTTTTTTTTTTTTGTTTAAGTACAATTAATATACAAGTTCGCTTGCCAATGCAACCATCCCCTAAGGTTACGAGACTGAGATTACTTAAAAACCCACAAACAATATAAGTGAATCCATAACATTCATTTACTTAACAAATTAGAAACACATACATTCCAACATGATAAATTACATCCACCAATATAGTTACAATATGATCATAAATAACAATAATTTAATAAAGAGATTACATCACTCATTCCTCGAATGAGGCAAGTCCAATAAATAAGGTTACAATTACAACTTCCACCTCGATAACAAATGAGGGGTAAAATAGTACAAGATCAACTCAAATGAAATAAAGCAAGAACTCAAACCAAATCCAACGAGCTCTCCAACTGGAAGTCTCGTTCACATGAACATGAAGATAGCCCAATGGATTAAGGTGCATACCACCCAACCAAGTGGAACCCAAAGGCCCACCACCCATGCTAGGAGATAGTAACAAGGAATCCTAACCAAGACCAACATCTCTAGACACAGGCTAAATCACCACTGAACTAGAATGACACATCCAATCACATGTACCACACAAGCACATCACAAGTACAACTCAAGTACCACATAAGTACAACATAAGTACAACTCAAGAGCATCACAAGTACCACACAAGTACAACTCTACATGGTCACATTGCTTCCAAAAATAAAGCAAATCAAGTATGTTAAGAGAACCATACACATAATAATCGAATACCAACTATGGTTACATCAGGTATGTTAAGGAAACCATACCCACAAGATCAAATACCAACTGTTGTCCTAAACAGAGTGTCATCACACAACTTGTCATGGGTTGTCCTCTGGGATTCTTCCTAGGCTTCGGCCCCCACTAAGGGTTATCCTAGTGACCTCTACCGAATCCTGGCCCCCATACTCACTCATGCGGAATCAAATACCTTTCGTACAGACAATATAGATGACTTTGTCATTCCAGGCCTTCCCACTCATCCCAAGTCTAAACGATCCCTTGTGTCTATGAATGAGGCATAATTATCTTGATTAGTGAGAAGTACCACCTAATCTTCTAAGTTTTGTTTTAGTTATCACTTGATTAAACCACCTCCGAAGGTTACCCACTTTACCTCTTCCGGGTGCTGGCCCCTACGGAAGCCACTCTTCTACTTGACAACACACAAATCATCTAGACTCCAAGGGTAACAAAGTGCAACAAACAAGACCACTCCTTTCTTAAGAGGTGACATAAGATAAATCCATCTCCAAACACTAGAGGTAACAAAATAACAATCCACTCCTTACAAGGAGGCACACACTCACATAATCCACTCCTTTCACAGGAGGCACAAAACATCCTCGTGCATGGAAACCGGGTAATAACAATGACATAACTTCATGCACTACCCAAGGAAATAACAAATGGTCATCATTACAAAACAACAACCCCCAACCTCTAGGGTCCTCTAGAAGACTTGCAGATTAAAGACACTTAACCCATTTCCCAAAACATGAATTTGGAGGAAATAATCATGAAGGCAAGTTGTGAGGAATTAAACTAATTTGGATATATTAAATCCATTTCCTTGAATAACATTCAATAAGTTATTCCACTAATAAAACTGATCTAATAACGTCTCTTCTAGACAAAAGATAAAATTTAAACAAATATCTAATCTTTAATTGCATAAAAAAAATAATGATAAGATTAAGCAGTTACTTTATTAATTCATCATATATCGTTTAAAATAATTATTTTTTTTTGCAAAGATAATAATTTTAAATTCCATTAATTTCACTATTTAAAATATATTACTTTTATCTCCATTAATTTGCCTTTTCAAATATATTATTTCCAAATAAAGAATAATAATTTGCTTAAGAACCCAATAATTTAAATCCCTCCATTATGTTTAAATCATGATATTAATCAATTCAACATTTTAACATTTATAATCTCAACTATAGCATAATACTTTAAAATCTTCCCAATTACATATAAATTATGCTATTATTTTTCTCATCCATTTGAATATATATATATATTTAAATATAAATATATATATATTAAAATCATATTTTCAACTATACACATATTTAATTAAATATACCAATATTAAATACATATAATATTAAATATTAAATTTATATATATTAAAGATTAATATATATAATAATATTTTAATATTATATATAAATAATATTACATATTAAAATAAAATATTTTATTCCCACTCACGCCTCGGGCCGCACATTTTAGGGATGAGTTGGGCGGTGTTTTATTTTGGGCGGTGGCGTGTTATTTTTGGTGGTCGCGTGTTTACTAGGCGCAACCATGGCGGCGGTTTTACCAGCCACCTCTCGGCGGCGGCGGCGGTGCTATGCACAGCCGGCCACCACCGATGGCGACAGTTGTGTTAACAACAGCCGTGGAGTTCGGGTGGAGCGGCGGCGAACGAAGGAGGTGGGGAGTGTGTTGGGTGCAACTCCCTCCACCTGCCTCCCATGGGGCGCGGTGGGGGTTGAGCGCCCAGCCCCCCACCAATAAAAAAAAAATTAAAAAAAAATTTGATTAAAAAATCCCTGCGGATTTTGGAAATACGCGATTCGGCTTGGGGTTGGATTTTCTTAAAAAAAAAATTCTTTTCTCCTCTTTTTTTTTTTTGACAGCCACTTTAAATATATAATATATATATATTCAAAGGGGGTTTATAAAATAAATTGGGAAAACCATACAAGAACTAATTAATTTCAATCAAGAACACAAAGTCTTTTCTTGAAGAAGTATTTTCTTTTCAATGAAGAGATTTTTTTTTTGCAACAACATATCCAAATCTATGAATTTTTCAAAATCAAAATCAATTTAATAGCATGAACCTGGTTTCCAAAAGTTTGAGAAGATCCAGAGGGTGCACAGATCCTTGCTTGGATTCCCTCTTCAAATCAACAGTTTCCTCAGATTCAAACAAAACCCACAAAAATGCAAAATTCCTCCTTTCTTACATTCTTAATTTTTCCAAAACTCCATGATCCCCAAAATTGTGAAGGAAAATTCAATAATCAAGAAAATTCCAAAAATATCTCATTCAACCACTGTAATGAATTTCTGAAAACAAAAATAGAAAATATCTTTTTTTTTCAATTTTTGAATTTAAATTTTCTAAATTGAATTTTATGCATTTTCTTTATTTTCAATTTCAACAAATATAACAATAACTTCAACATAATAAATTAACTTCTTTCAACATTATAAATTTAATTAATTACTAAATAGATTTAATCAACGACTAAATTATTTATTAATTAAATTAAGTTAATAATAAAATAAATTACATTTCAACATAAACTCAGAACAAATTGATCCACCACTTAAATACATTAAGCCATTAAATTACCCTTTTTAACTTGCAATTAAATAAAATCAAGGCAAGATGATTAATCATAAAAGCAACATAACTCGACTAACACCAGACGACACACTAAGACTAGGGTGACGACTTGGCACGGAAAACCTAGCTACTATCTCCCAATCAAATACCGTTGGGCAATGGACATGCTCAAACCTATGAAACCAAGTGGAGTCGATGTCCTGTACCTGTCAACCTGCAAACAAAGAGTATATCCACATGCATATATGTCATAATTGAAACACACCGTGAAGAGGAAATCTCGAAATCCAGGGCGCTTGCAAGCAAGTGGTGCAATCCGTCTCCTTCACCAATATAGTATTACTAATTGACATATCTAGCATCATTAATGTAATCAAAAGAATAAACATTATTAATTCAATTATCCACTATGCTAATCCAAAGCATGCCATAATGATAACATCATAAAAATACACCATCACACCAAAATATAACATTCGCATCACTTAACAAATAACAATCAAATAGCAACTGAGTTCTAAGTCAAAGTACAAACAGAACACTGTTCGATCAAAAGAGCAAAACAGAGGGGTCTTACATAATTCATGGAAGGCATCTTTGACCATATTTTAAATTTGGTAAAAGATATGGAGGAATAAATAATCATTTAAGATTATTTATTTATGGAGAAAGGGAAAATGAATATTTAATTTAAAAGTTATTATGCAACTATTTAAATTAAATATAGAGGCAAGTGAAGAAAGAGGAATTAAATAATGAAGTCAAATTAATTATTTAACAGAGGAAAGGTGGTAAGAGGGAGTTAAGTAATTTTAATTATTATTTAGCTATAGAAGAATGAAAAGGATCAATGAATAGATAAATAATTAGGAATAATTATTTAACTATAGATGAATAATGAAGAGCAAATAATTAAATAAATAATAATTTATTTAATTATATAAGGAAAGAGTGTTAGCGACACAATTAAATAAATAATTTAATTGATCAGAGGAGAATAAAGATCAAGAAATGAATTAATTAAATAATTAAAATTATTTAATTAATAGAGGAATGTGATCAAAGATAATAATTAAATAATTAAAATTACTTAATTATGTTAGGAAGAAGACCACAACAATGGGAAAATGATGCTCATAGACCAAGACATTTTTTAGTGTCTACAGTTATACTTTGCACTCAAACATCTATATCGTACTTTTCTCATATAATATTGGTTGAATTATAATTATAAGATCAATAAATAATTAAGGAACTCATCAATATTGAATTGACAACTAGTAATTGATAATACTTTGATCGAGGATATCGCAACATGTACTATTATCCTACTTAACATTAACAATTTTATGATAGCTTATGTAATGCCCCGCCACGCAACCCTAGAGGAAGTTTCAATTCACTAAACAAGCGTACTAATTTTTTTTTTTTAAAAGAAGTGAATTAACCCACATGTTCAACTATAATTGACAACATCCCCTAGGGTTACATAACTGAGATTACATAAATCCCCATTAACATACAACATCTAAAATACATTGAAAGTAAATAACTCAAGTAATAACATTCAATAACATAAAAAGATACAAGATAAAAAAAGAAGCATTCATTACATAAATCTATTACATACATCTATTATAATACTCATTCCCAGAATGAGTCAAAATACATAAGTATGATCATTATAAGGTCCACTTCATAACACAAGAGGGGTAAATCAATATCATTACAATATGAGATACAAAGTACAAGAATTAAAAGTAAGAAATGCGAGATGCCCATCAAGAAGTCTCGCCACCAAGTACTGAAGATCAAGGGGACCCAAGGGTTTTGGTGCATGTTCCACCCAACCATGTGGTACCCGTAGGCCCACCCCCCATGCTAGGAGATAGTAACAAGGTAACATGGACGAGATACCTACTACCTCAAACCAAAGGCAGACTCATACTAGTACAAGCTGACTCAACCACACATAAGCACAATATAAGTCTATCTCTAATCATGGTTACATTGCTTCCAGACATAATATAATCAAGCGTGCTAAAGAAAACATACGCACAATATAACACAGTGTTATCCTAGACAGAGTGTCTGTAATACCCCTCCGTTTTGCTTCTATTTTCATGTTGTTTATGCTTTGTTTGGATTACAGCTACTGAGATACTGGACATATTTATTATGATATTTTGATCGCTACTCTTGAGCGACAAACTATTACTATGTGATGTGATTATCTGATTTGATTTTACATGCTTTGATGAATGAATGCTGATAGTAGAATTATCATGTGGTTAGTTATGAAACTATTGTTATGACGTTAGTGTCAGTCTTGGATGAGTGTATTGGTGAAGGAGACGAATTTGCATCACTCGCTTGCGAGCGCCCTGCGATTCCGAGATTTCTTCTTCACGGTGTGAATTATATACTGCATATATTATGTTGATTATTTGATTATATTTAAATAGATTTTGGAAATTAAACTTAAATTATTTATTTAATTAAATTTAAATCTCAAGGGATTAAATTTAATTATTAAATAATTGTAAGTAGGCTTACTAAAGTTGAATTATTTAATTTATTAAATTTAGAGCTCATGGAGTTGGATTAAATTAGTAAATAATTGAAAGTGGGTTAGTTTTGTTAAAATATTTATTTAATTAGATTTAAATCTCAAAGGATTAAATTTAATTAATAAATAATTGTGAGTAAGTTAATTAAAGTTAAATTGTTTATTTAATTAAATTTAAATCTCTTGTGTTTGAATTTAGTTATTAGATAATTTATAATAATTATGTAATAGTATTTGATTGTAAAGTTTAAATTAAATCAAAAAGGGAATATTGAGAAATTAGAATTTTAATTAAAAGTCAAAAGTTAGGGCTTTTGGAAAAAAGGGAAATGAAATTAACTTGTAAATTCAACTTTTGCATTTGAAAGTGAATTAGGGTTACATTAGGTTATTTTGGAATTGTTATTTTATAAATTTAGGGCAGAAAATTTGGGGATTCTTCTTGCTTCATTTTTTGGACAGGCAGGAAAATTGTTGGAGAAATTTTTGATGAAAGTTTAAGAAATTATTTCTGGTTGAAGAATTAAATTGAAAAGGGAGAGAAATTCTATAAAGAAGGTGGAATTAGTAGATTGAAGCTGGCTGGAAATTTCTTGGCATTGTGGAAAAAGAATTGTGAAGAGCTCAAAGGAAAGTCTGCATCAATAATCTTGGTGGCTGCAAATAACCAGGTTTTCTTTTCTATTTCTTGTTTTAATATTTCTAGTTTATCCTAGTTTGTTTAAATTTGAAGAAATTTGCAAATGGGGAATTTTCTTGAAACCCTAGGTTAAACTCCATTATTTTGATATTCAGATTCATTTATTTTGGAAATGCAAACCCTATTAGAAAAATGGTGGAAGAGAAAACCAGATCTTTGAATCATTATTCTTGTGTCATTGAAATTTTGAAAACACAAAGGAAAGGGAATGGTTTTATTGTTTTCTGAATTTAATCTTTGTTGGAAAGTTTGCTATGGTTGCAAAAGAAAATCATTTTCTGGTTGTTTATACATTTTTTCTTCAATTACCCTAGTTTTGAAAATTCTGAAAAAAAAATTACATGTATAATAATACACATTGCATATACCATTTTCTGGAAATGATATATACAATCCACATTATTATACATATAAAATTTTTGTTGTTTAAATTGTATTATGCCATTTTCTATTGGCCGCGTACGGCCTGGCATATCGTACCTGTGTACGAAATTATTTTTTTTTCGAATTTTATTTCGTCCAAAATTATTTTCGTCCGTCCGAAATTTTCTGTCATTCGGAATTTTTTTATAAATTTTTTTTTTTAATGTTTGGTGGGGGCTCGGCCCCCACCCCTGTGCTTTATATACAGTGGGTATGCAGTACCCACTGCACAGTGCGCCACCCGTACGGGGGGCACACTGTCCACTGGGGACTGCGGCCCCTACGTCGTCTATCGACCGACTGTACATAGTGTACAGTCGGCACCTGCCTTGATGGGACTGGGGTACCGGCGGTATCGTCCGTCGGACGAGGTACCGTCCGGTCGCCCCATGAATACGTGCTGTCGATTTTAGTTTTTTTTTTGTTTATTAATTTTGTTTTATGAATTAAGTTTTTTTTTTATTAATTGTTTTCAATTTTTTTTAATTTTGTTTTATTTTATTTCGATTTTAAGGTTATTTTTATTTTAATTTAATTTACTTTATATATATATAATTTTAATTTGTATATATATATATAATATGTATTTTTTTATTATTATATATGAATATATATATATAATATTTTAATATATATATATATATATATATATATATATATATAGAATTTAATTAATATTATATATATGGTAGATTTAATTTTATTTAAGAATTTCGTTGCATAATTAATTTCGTTTGGATTACGATAAACGTTTTGATTTTAATAAGTGCTTAGTAAATTTAAATATGAGAAGATTGTCTTGACCTGTATGGGTTTAATATTTTGTTAAAATAAGGTTATGTAATGACATGGATAATCAATTTTGGTTAGGTCTAGTATTAACCATGATTAGCATATGTTGCGAAAATAGTTATGTTATGGGAATCTATTGTTACAATTGTAAACTTTGAATGGCATTATTCTATTTGCTGCGAAAATGCATTAGATAGGAACATGGTTTTAGAATAACCAAATATAGAAATTATATTGCCAATGCATGAGTTCATTGATTGTATTCGTTAATGTTTTATTTGGTGAATCATTATTGTGAAGTGGGTTGTAAAAGTCTTCCAGTTACACGTGGGTCATTCCCTTATTATAATATTGCTTGATTTCCCTTGGGTTGTGTTACATTCGTCTTGTCCTCCTAGTATTGGAGTAGAATTCTTTGTGTTGCCTCCTAGGATTGGAGAGAGTTTTATTGTTGCAATTTTGTAGCACTTGAGTAACCCTTGGAGTTAGTTCCGTAGTGTGTTATCCAATTAGAAGAGTGGCTTTTGTTAGGGGCCGGAGCCCAAAGAGGTAAACCGGGAAACCTTCAGAAGTGATTTTAACAACTGAAAACTAAAGTAAATATACTTAGCATATTAGGATGTAGTTCACATTAACCAAGATAAGTTAACCTCACTCACAGGCACAAGGGTTTGTTTAGACTTGGGGTGGGTGAGAAGGCCTGGAATGGCAAGATCACTATCTCGTCCCTATGAGAGATAGATGATTCCGCTTGAGTTTGTATGAGTGCCGGGATTCGGTTGAGGCCACCAGGATTTCCGGAGCCTATGAAGAATGCCCAGAAGATATCTCATGACAAACCTTGTGATGACACTCTGTCTAGGATAACACCATGTGTTATGTTGTGCGTATGTTTCTTTTAGCACACTTGATCATATTATGTCTGGAAGCAATGTAACCATGATTAGAGTTTTGACTTTATTGTGCATATGTGTGGTTGAGTCAGTTTTTATCAGTATGAGTCTGCCTTTGGTTTGAGGTGGTAGGGTTCTCGTCCATGTTACTTGGTTACTATCTCCTAGCATGGGGGTTGGTCCTTCGGGTACCACATGGTTGGGTGGATCATGCACCATAACCGTTGGGTCCCCTTGATCTTCAGTACTTGGTGGCGAGACTTCTTGATGGACATCTCTCTTTGCTTACTTTAGGATTCTTGTACTTAGTATCTCATATGTAATAATGTTAATTTTACCCCTCTTGTGTATGAGGTGGATCTTGTAATATTCAGACTTATGTATTTATACTCATTCTGGGAATGAGGATTGTAATAGACCTTTGTAACTGATTTATATAAATGAATGCTTTATCTTTATCTTGTACTTTTCTTTGATGTAAAATGTTATTACTTGTGTATTTACTTTCAATGCATTTTTTTTTAATGTTGTTGGTTAATGGGGTTTATGTAATCTCAGTAATGTAACCCTAGGGGAGGTTGTCAATTTAGTTGAACATGTGGGTTTAATTCACTTCTTTTACTTCTTTTAAAAAAAAAAATTAGTACGCTTGTTTAGTGAATTGAAACTTCCTCTAGGGTTGCGTGGCGGGGCATTACAGTGTCATCACAAGGTTTGTCATGAGATATCCTCTGGGCATTCTTCATAGGCTCCGAAAATCCTAGTGGCCTCAACCGAATCCCGGCACTCATACTAACTCAAGCGGAATCAACTACCTCTCATAAGGACAAGATAGTGATCTTTCCATTCCAAGCCTTCTCACTCACCCCAAGTCTAAACAAACCCTTGTGTCTGTGAGTGAGGTTAATTTATCTTGGTTAATGTGAACTACATCCTAGTCCTCTAAGTACATTATTTTAGTTATCACTTATTAAAATCACTTCTGAAGGTTTCCCGGTTTACCTCTTTGGGCTCCGGCCCCTAACAAAAGCCACTCTTCTAATTGGATAACACACTACACAATCTAACTCCACGGGTTACTCAAGTGTTACAGAACTGAACCAACATGCTTTCTCCTATCCTAGGAGGCAACCACAAAGAAATCCACTCCATCACTAGGAGGACACTAAAGACTTGTAACACTACCCAAGGAAAAATCAAAACAATAATTCAACAAGGGAATGACCCACATTTTTCTAGAAGACTTTACAACCCAACTACTCAACACTCATTCACAACATACTCATTAAAGGATACATAAATGAACTCATGCATTGACAATGAAAGGTTCTATATTTGGTTATCTTAAAACCATGTTCCTATCTAATGCTTTTCGCAACAAAGTAAAATAATCCATTCAAGACTTTACATTAACCAATCAATATTTTATTAAATATGTAATCTCTACAACTAAATCAAATCATGAGCAATAATAAATTCGACTATAATTAATTACCTAAGTTGTTGAATGTTCCTATGTTGACAAGGTAATAAATATGAATTTCAACAAGCGAAAACATCATATATTAAAACTAATATTCGCTATTAAAATACATCTCCCATTCTCATTTTGATTCAACAATTAAACTATATATATAAAAAAAAGACTTTAATAAAGTTAAGTAATTTTACATATAATATTAATTATATACATAATATATATATATATATATATAATAAAAAAATACATATAAATAATATATATACAAATTAAATATTATATATAAAAAAATATTAAAACAAAATAAAATTAAAAAAAAATAATAATAAAAAAAAACGAAAAAATAAAAAAAGGCACATGGCAGGGTCGGACGGAACCATACCCTGCCACTGTGCGCAGTTGGTAGCCTGCCCGCGCCGACTGTACTTTAAGTACAGTGGCCGGCAGTACCAATGGGGGTCGCAGTCCCCACGGGACAGTGCGTCCCCCCATGTGGTGGTGCACTGCCCAGTGGGTACTGCGTACCCACTGGTACAAAGCAAGAAAACAGTGGGGGGGCCGAGCCTTCTCCACATAATTTATTTTTTTTCAAATAAATTTTTTTCAAAACAAAACCAGCGTACAAATTTCGTACCTTCGCCGTATCGGCGACCAAAACAAAAATTCATAACACAGTAAAAATAAAATCTATATACATGTAAATATAGATTATTTATATCATATTTAAAATATGATATATGTAATGTATATTTACATATATGTATATATTGTTTTTTCTTCAGAATTTCATCTACAGGTGCAATTGAAGAAAATAGATTTAAAAAAAAAAAAACCAGTAGTAAAATTTACAACCAATAGATATCTCATGCACAAGAGATTTATAAACGTAAAACCAAAAGAAGCCATCCTTCCATATTTTCAATTAATTTAAACAAGGGAAAGTAATACATTGATTTTGAATTTTTCAACAAATTTTCTAAAAGGGTTTGTATTTTGAAAAACAAATCTGAATACCAAAATGTTGAAGTTTAACCTAGGGTTTCAAGAAAAATCACCCATTTGCAATTTCTTATCATTTAGAAAATAGATTAAACTAGGAACAATAAAGCAAGAAATAAAAAGAAAACCTGGTTATTTGCAGCCACAGGAAATAGCCAAAATTCTTGATGCAGATTTTCCTTTGAGCTCCTCACAATTCTTTTTCTACAATGCAAAGAATTTCCAACAAGCTTTGATCCAATAGCTCCACCTTCTTCACAGAATTTTCTCTCCTTTCAATTTAAATCTCCAAACAGAAAATAATTCTCAAAACTTTCATGTGCAAACCCTCTCCAAAATCTCATACCTGTGAAAAAGAAGGAAGAAGAATCCCCAAATTTTTCTGCCCTAATCTTATAAAACATCATTTCCTCAAAATTCCAAAATAACCTAATGCAACCCTAATTCACATTCAATACAAGAAATTGAATTTAAAAGTTAATTTCATTTCTCCTCTTTGAAAGACCCTAATTTGACTTTAAAGAAAAATTTCAATTTCACATAATTCCTTTTTTTTTTTTTGATTTAATTTAATTTACCAATCAAATAAACATACTTAATTATTATTAAATTATCTAATAACTAAATCCAATCCTATGAGATTTAAATTTAATTAAATAAATAATTTAACTTTAATTAACTTACTTACAATTATTTAATAATTAAATTTAATCCCTTGGGATTTAAATTTAATAAATTAAATAATTTAACTTTAATTAGCTTACTTACAATTATTTAATAATTAAATTTAATCCCTTGAGATTTAAATTTAATTAATTAAGTAATTTAAGTTTAATTTTATAATCATTTTAAATATAACCAAAAAGCATAACATTAATATAATATGAAATTAAACATTTCTTCCAGCCAATGCAATTTTCTAAAAGAACCTATTTAATAAGACAACACTTTTCAAAACATTATTTAACATCAAATAAGAGACAACATGACTCAATACTCAGAACTGACGACACACTAAGGCTAGGGTGTAGACCTGACACATGTTACCAAGCTACTATCTCCCATTCAACTTAACCGTTGGATCAACAGGCTCAAACCTGTGAAACCAGGTGGAGTCGATGTCATGTACCTGCAACCTAAAATCAAGTAAACAATATAATATATCCAGCATATAATTCACACCGTGAAGAAGAAATCTCGGATTCACAGGGCGCTCGCAAGCGAGTGATGCGAACCCGTCTTCTTCACCAATACACTCATCAGAGACTGACACTAACGTCATAAACAATATTCACATAAATAATCACATGATAATTCTACTGACATCATTAATTCATCAAAGCATGTGAAATAAAATCAGATAATCACATCACACAATAAAAGTTGTCGCTCAAGAGTAGCGATCAAAACATCATAATAAAAATGTGTCCAGTATCAAAGTAGCTGCAATCCAAGCAAAGCATAAAACAACATGAAACGAGAAGCAAAACGGAGGGGTATTATAGCTTATGAGTTTTCTTTAATAGGAATCTACATCATTCCTCAATCCAAAGTGAGTTTCTTCACCTTCTTACAAGAGCAATTATAATTAAAGAATTTCGCACTATTCCAAAAATTTAAACATCTACTAGGACTAAACCCTAGCAAAAGTGTATAGTACCTCGCAATTTTACATTCAAAGTAAAGATCCACAATATCCTTTGAAGAGACTATTTTGAAATTACCTCAAGAAAATGATCAAGCCAAGGAAGTATCAAACAAGGAGAATAATTTATAATCAATAAGTCTACATCATTATTTGAAGCACAAGCTATAATGGAATAAATTATTAAAAAATGAACAAATTATTTCAAATCAGCAATTAGTTAAGGAATAACAAGATGATTTTTTTTCTTAGTGACTAAAGGGAGATCAATCAATTTATGAATTACTATATATTATACTTGTAGTAAAAAAAAGTATATAGATATATAAGATGTGAATCAATTTTTTGGGATTTAGAGTTAAAAACCTTTAATTCGGCTTTGTGAAACAGGTTTACATACACATTTATATTATGTTCACCAATTCGAGGATTCACTCAACTTGTGTGACCTGGAATGCAATAAAAGTTTTATTCTCATGTCTATGTTCATTATTTTTCCTACCTTTTTCCCTAAAGCTCCCAAAGCATCGCAACTTGGTGCTCTGATACCTATGTAATGCCCTCCCCAAGATAAAACTAATAAAATACTACATAGAAACTAAATAAGAGAAGTAAGTAATTAAATAGAATAACTAAAGATAAACTACTTAATTAAAAAAATTTATAATGTTATAAATTAATAAAAATAATGGTGAAGTCCTATACACTCCAAACGATTTCTTTTTTCCTTTTTAAAATCAAACATTACTATTTCAACTTTACACTAATTGACAACATCATTTATATTCATCTAAACGACACTTAAACATGAAACATATTATTGATAAGGTTAGAATTAAATCTCCATAGTAACATTATCTTCAAGAACATTCATATTATTATTAGGACTACCTAACTTGGTTTCACTCAATTTGTTGTTCCGATTTTAAAGTAGGAGACGATAATGTTTTAATCATAAGTTTTATTAGGTTTACTATATTTCTCTGATTTTTTGATATGTTCTAAAAATATTGGATTTCTAGAACCCTTTAAATTTTATCATCTAACTCTTTTTCTTTCATTCTATGTGAACATATTTGTAAGACTATTTTATGATAGATTTTTATTGTGAATAAGGATGTCAATATTTTCTTAATAAATCATAATTGATGTTCTGGGTTAATACAATTTTTGGATATATTTTCTAAGACTAATAATTGAAAAACCTATTAAATTATATATTTCAATAGTATTCTTAACAATTCTTATGATTAAATATGTGAATCTACTTTTAAACAGATTATTGTTTGGCATAGAGGCAACAATATTGTAACCTCAACAATTGATTATTTAAGTAGGTTAGGATTATTCTTTGATATTGTTTTCTAAACTTCTTATTGATTATTTATATGGCATAAATACCCTAGAATATACATTAGAGGATTTACTCAAATAAAATTAAACATAGTTGGAAAATGTATGCATTAAACATTTACATAACAACTTCCTATACACAAAATATCTCATCAAAACTTGGATTTTTCTAAGTTAATCTTCTCCTTTGAATTCTATAATCCTCCAAGATAAAATAAACTAACCTTTATCCTCCCTATTCCATTTTAACAAGTATAGTATAACACTTTCAACCATAATTGAAATCTAAATGACAAAATATTCATAGGTTCTTAATAACTTTGCAAGCCCTCACAAGACTTGTAATGCCCCACCACGCAACCTTAGAGGAAGTTTCAATTCACAATAAAAGCTTACTAATTTTATTTATTTTTAAATGAATTAAACATACATGTTCATCTAAAATTGACAATATCCCCTAAGGCTACGTAACCAAGATTACTAATAACCCCATTAACAACCATCGTTTAAATTACATTGCAATAAACAACACAAGTAAAATACATTCATTCAACATAGATAAGTAACAAGATAAGAATATAACATCCATAACATATATCCATTACAAGAATATCTGATTACAACACTCATTCCCAGAATGAGTCACAAATACATAAGTGTTACAATTACATAAATCCACCTCATAAATACAAGAGGGGTAAAAACAACTCATTACAATTTGAAATACAACAGTGCTAGAAAAGAATAACAAGATCTGTGAGCTATCCAACTAGATGTCTCACCATCAAGTACTGAAAATAGATGGGGACCCAATGGTATATGGTGCATGTTCCACCCAACCAAGTAGTACCCGAAGGCCCACCCCCCATGCTAGGAGATAGTAACAACGCAACATGGACAAAGAATCTAATACCACTAATCAAAGGCAAACTCAAACTAACACATACTGACATAATCAAATAAATACTCAACACCAGTACAACACAAGTACAACTCTCACATCACTGACATAGATCATATTGCTTCCAGACATAAAATAGATCAAGTATGTTCAAAGAACCATGCACATAAAATAATTAACAACAGTTGTTCTAGATAGAGTGTCGTCGCATAGTAGTCATGAGATCTCCTCTAGGCATTCTTCATAGGTTTCGGTAATCCTGGTGACCTCAACCAAATCCCGGCCCTCATACTCACTCGTGTGGCATCCAAATACCTCTCGTACTGACAAGATAGATGACTTTTCCATTTCAGGCCTACTCACTCATCCCAAGTCTAAACGAGCCCTTGTGTCTATGAGTGAGGAAAAATTATCTTGATTAGTGAGAAGTTAGTCCTAATCTTCTAAGTACATTACTTTAATTATCATTTGTTTAAATAACTTCTGAAGGTTACCCGATTTACCTCTTTGGGCTCTGAAGCCTAACAAAAGCCACTCTTCTAATGGACAACACACAACCAAACTAATCACCAAGGGAATCACAAGTGCATACTACCTAGGCCTCATAACCATTCCAACACAAGGAGGAAACAAATAATACAATTCACTCCAACATCTTGGAGGCAACAAATACACGTAGTCCACTCCTTTCACAGGAGGCACAAAAACATCCCCGTTCGTGGAAACCGGGTAAAAACTGAAAAGACGCCATGCACTACCCAAGGGAAAACAACTAGATGGCATAAAGATTCAAAAACCCTCATCCTCTAAGTTCTTCTGGAAGACTTACATTTTTGGATTAACTCTAAATCCCAAATTCCCACAATGCAACTTGACGACATAGCTACAACAAGCATTCAAGTCATAATTCAAATCTAATACTTGGATTTCTTAAATCCATACTCATTCAATAGGTAACATTGACAAGTCAAAAGCACGATAACAAGATCATCTGAGATAATCATAAACCCTATTTCCTTTTTTATTATAGGAAATCTAAAATAATTAAACTCACTTCCCCTTTTACGAATACAGAGAAAATAAACCATTTAAAGCAATCACGAGGAAATTACTATTTTTTTTGGATATTTTAAATCCACATCTCTTCCAAACTCTACTCACAATAAAATAAAACTATTGCCCTTTCTAAATAGTTGAAATATTTAAATAAGTGTCTTTTAATTCACAAATAAAAGATAGACTAGTTCAAATAATTTAAATCAAATTCATTGTTTTCTTTCAAAACCAACATAAATACTCTACTAACTGGATTCCTTTCATTTTCCAACTAACTCATATAATTTAATCAATTTATTTAAATTACCTTTTTCTCTATCAATCTGAATTATGCATACCAATCCGTTCCAAGAAAATATTTCTTTCAGATACACAACTAGCTCATTTAATTTCAACAATTCATTTAAATTTCTCTATTTCATTCATCCATCCATGCATGCAAATCAATTCTTTTAAAATATCCATTAAATCCTAAATTGCATGCATTAAATTAAAATAAAATACTATATTAAATTTACACTTAATATACAACAATGCTCCATATTATATATATACACCAAATATGTATTAATAAATAATCATATTCATTCATTATATATATATATATATATATATATATATATACTTTAAATATATCTTCTATCATTCAACAAAATATTCAAATTGTAAAACTCAAAATACAATACAACTATATTAATTAACTTCAGAATGTATATATACATATAATTAATTTGTATATATATATATATATATATACCATAAATGTAAATACATATATACTATATATCCTACTTGCTTTATCCAAATTAAAGACACTGTATATATATATATAAAACATATATCAAAAATAATATATAAAAATTTATTAAAAATCGAATGCCCCAATTTGCAGGCTACCATCGATGGTGGATTTTGCGAGCAGTGTAATACCCCTCCGTTTTGATTCTTGTTCAAATTGCTTTATGCTATGTTTGGTTGCAATTACTTTGATACTGGATACATTTTGTTATGATGTTTTGATCGTTACTATTGAGTGACAACTATTATTGTGAGATGTAGTTATCTGATTTTGTTTCACATGCATTATGGATTAATGATGTTGTAGAGTTAACATGAGATGTTATTATGAGATTACTGGATTATGATGGAAGTGTCAGTTTCAAAGAGTGTATGGGTGAAGAGGAGGAGTTCGCATCACTCGCTTGCGAGCGCCCTACGAATCCGTAATTCTTTATTCACGGTGTGTATTATATGTTGGATATATTGTATGATGGTGTTTACTTGGTTGCAGGATTGCAGGTACATGACATTGACTCCACCTGGTTTCACAAGTTTGAGTGTGTCGACTCAATGGTTAAGTTGAACGGGAGATAGTAGCTAGGTAACATGTGTCAAGTTTACACCCTAGCCTCAGTGTGTCGTCAGTCGTATGTGTTGAGCCATTGTCTGTCTTGTTTTAATGTTATTTAATTCTGAAGAATTCTTGATTTGGAAATAGATATTTAGAATAATTGCATTTAAATCATGTTGGTGATTATTTCATTTAAATAATGGAATGTGGATAAAAGTTTATATTTAAATTATTTAATTAATTAAATTTAATCCAAGGGGGTTGAGTTTAGTTATTAAATAATTAAATTAATTAATTAAACGTGATGCAAGAGAATGAAAGGAAATAAAAGAATTAAAATTAATTTTGGAATTTAATTTCAACGTGTGGGAATTAAATTAGAAATTGTAATGTTTATTTGGGAAATTGGTTGCAACTTTGAAAATTAATTTATTATTTGAAATTGCATTTTAAATTGAAAGTGGGTTTTCCAAAAGTGAAATTGAAATTTGAAATTGAAAGTGAAATTGAAATTGAAATTGAAAGTGAAATTGAAATTGAAATTGAAATATCTAATTTGCATGTAATGTGAATTAGGGTTGTAAATATTGAAATTGAAATATCTAATTTGCATGTAATGTGAATTAGGGTTGTATTAGGTATTTTTGATTTATAAAGAATACATGTTTTAATTTTAGAGAGAAAGTTTTTAGAAAAATACATTTTTACAGCAGGGAAGAAATTTTGGAAAATTTGCACAAGGGTTTGAAGAAAATTTGATTGTAGAATTGATTGAAGGAAAGATTGTTTGCATTTGTTGGATTTTGGATTGGATTCTTTGGAGGATTGAAGAAAATTCAAAAAATCTTTGGAGGAGGCTTGCATCAAAAATTCATCTCTTCCCTGTATACCAGCAGGGAAGAAATTTTGGAAAATTTGCACAAGGGTTTGAAGAAAATTTGATTGTAGAATTGATTGAAGGAAATATTGTTTGCATTTGTTAGATTTTGGATTGGATTCTTTGGAGGATTGAAGAAAATTCAAGAAATTTTTGGAAGAGGCTTGCATCAGAAATTCATCTCTTCCTGTAGCTTCTTATACCAGGTTTTCCTCTTTGTGTTTTATTGTTCTTGATTGTTTTTTTTTAAATAGTAGTGATTAAAGATTTGTTTGTTAAATCTGTTTTAGAAAACAAACTTGATATTAGAAGAAAAGAATTAAATAAATTTACAGCCTTTGCTTGTGAAAATTCTTGAGTGAAAATTGTGAAAACCTTAGTTGAATTTAAATTATTTGGAGAAATTGATTTTATTGTTATTGAAATCAAACATAGAGATTGAACAATGCATTTAGAATGTTTTTAGAAAATGAAACTTTCTGTTTATTATCAAAAAACGGATTTTAAAATCTGCAGTATAGTTATATTTTCATGGTAAAATGGTCTGATTGCGTCACCTATAACTTCACTTTTACAAACTGGGTTTTCAAGAAATTTAAAGTGTTTTTGCATTTTGAAATTTTCTTACCCCTGTCCAAAAATCGTAAATACCCAAATCGTAGTTTTTGAGTTATGCTTAAAACATGAGACTGCTGTTAAGTTATTTTTCCCATGGCTGTTCTGAAAATAAAATAATAATTAATTGATATTTATAAATATTAATATTTTATGTATTGTTATTATAATATTAAAATATTATTTATTATAATTTATAATATTAAAGTATTATATTTATTTATATTATTTTAAATAAAATTTGTATATTAGATTAGTGGAATTAAAATTATAAACATATGAGAAATTATTATTATTTTAAAATGACTTGTTAAAGTTTAATTGAAAGAGTTAAATATTTGATTTAAAGAATGCAATATATTATTGAATAGAGATTTAAAATTGGATTGATTAGTGTACATGGAAAATGGATAGAGAAACAATATCTTATTATATTAAAGTGATTGAATGTGTTGAATAGAAAATTGAATGAGATGTAAGATTTGGTTAGGAAATGGAAAGAGTTTACTTGCATAGATTTGTGTCAATTTAAAAGTAAATTAAGAAGTTGTTTTATTGATGAAGCAATCAATTATGTTATTTATTAATTTCTATTTAGATTAATTGAATCATTGTGATTGGATTATGAAAGAGATATGGATTTAGTATATCCAAAAGTAGTATCTTCCTCATGCTTATCTTAAAGGATTTAATTCTTTGTATTCAGTAAAGGGAAGTAAGTTTAATTGTTTTAGATTTCCAATAATGAAAAGGGAAATAGGGGTTATGATTATTTTAGATGATCTACTTATCATGTCTTTGACTTTGTCAACACTACCTATTGAATGAGTATGGATTTAGGAAATCCAAATATTAGATTTGATTGATGACTTGAATGCTTTTGTTGCTATGTCGTCAAGTTGCATTGTTGGTTTTGGGATTTAGTGTTAGTCCTAAATTATAAGTCTTCCAGAAGAACTAAGAGGATAAGGGTTGTTGAATCTTTATGCCATCCAGTTGTTTCTCTTGGATAGTGCATGGCATCTTCTCAGTTTTACCCGGTTTTCATGAATGGGGATGTTTGCAATTCCTTGGTTTAGGAGCGGATTATGGAATCCATGTCTCCTTGCATGGAGTGGCCTTGTTATGTGGTTTCATCTTATTGCCTCCTGTGAAAGGAGTGGACTATGTGATTGTTGCCTCCAAGATGTTTGGAGTGAGTTCTATTATTTGTATCCTCCTTGTGTTGGAATGGATTATGATGCCTAGTTGGTATGCACTTGTGGTTTCCTTGGTGGATTGTTTGGATGTGTGTTGTCGAATAGAAGAGTGGCTTCTGTTAGGCGCCAGAGCCCAAAGAGGTAAACTGAATAACCTTCAGGAGTGATTTAAATAAGTGATGATTAAAATAATGTACTTAGAAGATTAGGATTAACTTCACATTAATCAAGATAATTTAATCCTCACTCATAGACACAAGGGCTTGTTTAGACTTGGGATGAGTGAGAAGGCCTGGAATGGCAAGACCAACTATCTAGTTCTTGCGAGAGGTAGTTAATTCCGCATGAGTGAGTATGAGTGCCAGGATTCGGTTGAGGCCACCAGGATTACTTGTGTTGGAGCCTATGAAGAATGCCCAGAGGAGATCTCATGACAAACCTTGCAACGACACTCTATCTATGACAACTGTTGTTAATTATTTTATGTATATGGTTATTTGAACATACTTGATCTACTTTATGTCTGGAAGCAATGTGACCTATGTCAGTGATGTTGGAGTTGTACTTGTATTGTATTTGATTTGTACTTGTATTGTACTTGAGTTGTACTTGATCCGTACTTGTATGGTGAATGAGTTGTACTTGTTAATTCATTTGGTTGGTTATAACAATATGAGTCAGTATGAGTTTGTCTTTGGTTAGAGGTAGTAGAATCTTTGTCCATGTTACTTTGTTACTATCTCCTAGCATGGGGGGTGGGCCTTCGGGTACCACATTGGTAGGGTGGAACATGCACCAAAACCGTTGGGTCCCCATCGATCTTCAGTACTTGGTGGTGAGACATCCAGATGGACAGTTCACGGTTCTTGTTGTATTATCTTGCATTGTAATATTTTAACTTGTATAAGTTATTTTATCCCTCTTATGTTTATGAGGTGGAAGTTTGTAATGGTAATACATTTGTACTATTGCCTCATTCTGGGAATGAGTGATGTATCTATTGGTTTAAGATAATGTTTATGAGATTGTATCTAGGTTGATTATCTTAATATGTTATGTGGTATTCTTGTGATGTATGATGGTTATATGGTTATATGTAATATGTATATGTGGGTTTAAGTAATCCTAACCTTGTAGCCTTAGAGGTTGTTGTTAATTAGTAAGTGAATGTGTATGTTAAATGCACTTTATAAAAAAAAAATTGGTTCGCTTATGATGTTAATTGCAACTTCCTTTTAAGGTTACTTGGCGGGGCATTACAAGCAGGTAATACCATGGTAATCCCGATGCATTTGGGGAGGAGGGGCGGCGGAATAAACCCCGCCAACCCTCTTCCCAAATGCAAGGGGCGGCGATAGTGAGGGGATGTGGAGGGGGTCTCCCTCCACAAAGTCGCTCGCATATGGGTGCGGCTATGGGTAGTTAGATCCTCCCCAACATCCAAACCCTATACAACAAAAACAACGAATTAAATTCACTTCAAAAAAAATGACATGGGTTCACTAAAAACAGCGAAAGAAAAGATCTCGCCTCCAATAAAAAAATAATGCGTATCGCAGTACAAATGGCGCAAATACAATTTAAAATCAATATTTTATAAAAACAAGCCAAAATTGTATATATATATTTAAATATATTATGTGTATTATTATTCCAGAATATAATACATATCATATATAAATATATATATATATATTTACACATAATTAAATTACTGGTAAAATTGAGAAAAAAAAAACCAATAACAGGAAATTAATAAAATTTTCCAAAATTTCTTCCTATGTTCAAGAGGTTAAAAATTAATTTATTTTGAATCATTCCACAATTTTTAAATAATTAAAAATAGGAAAATTAAATAGATCTTGATTTTCATTGATGGTTTTCTAATAGGGTTTGTTTTGAAAACTTATAAGGTTTAATTCAAACAATGAATTTCAACAATCAAATTCATAAACAAAATAAATTGCATTGAACAAAATAAGAATAAAACCTGGAATCTAAAGCTACAGAAGAAGATAAATTTATGATACAAGCCTCCTCTAAGAATTTCCTTAATTTTCCTTAAATCAAATCCAAAACCAAAAACTGTTTCAAACCCTTCTTTGTGCAAATTTTCCAAAAATCCTTCACTGCTCTGAAAAATGAATTCTCTCCCAAAAACTTCTCTCCCAAATTGAAAACATGCAATCCTCATAAATCAAAATATCTAATACAACCCTAATTCACATTGCATGCATGCATAGTTGAGAATTAGATATTTATTTCATTTTCCATTTTAAAAACCCAAATTGAATTTAAAATACAATTTCAATTTCCTTTCAATTTCTAAATGATTTAATTTAATTTAATTTAATCCAATGAACTTAATTAATTAATTTTAATTATTTAATAACTAAATTCAACTCTTTTGAGATTAAAATTTAATTAATTAAATAAATTAAAATTTAACTAAATTAAATTTCATTATCAACTTTAAACATAACATCAAAGCATAATTTTAATTTAATATTAAAATAATCACTACCTTTTCCAATGTAATTATTCTAAAAATTCATTTAATAAGCAAACACCTTTCAAATCAAATAACATTAAATAAGGTAAAACATGACTCAATAAACAAGACTGACGACACACTAAGGCTAGGGTGTAGACTTGACACATGTTACCTAGGTACTATCTCCCATTCAACTTAACTGTTGGATTGACACGCTCAAACCTGTGAGACCAGGTTGAGTCGATGTCATGTACCTGCAACCTGAAACCAAGTAAACAACATAATACAATATATCCAACATATATTACACACCGTGAAGAAGAAATCATTGATTCCCAGGGCACTCACAAGTGAGTGATGTGAAACCGTCCTCTTCACCAATCCACTCATCAAAGACTGACATTAACATCATAATCAATAATCTCATAATAACATCTCATGCTAAATCTATAACATCATTAATCCATAATGCATGTGAAACAATAATCAGATAACCACATCACACAATAATAGTTGTCGCTCAATAGTAGCGATCAAAACTTCATAACAAAATGTATACAATATCAAAGTAGCTGCATCCAAACATAGTGTAAAGCAAACCGAACAAGAAGCAAAACGAAGGGGTATTACAACACCAATATGCTTCTCTCTTGAAATCCATAGGTTGAAAGTCTAAAGATATTCTTTCTCTTTCAACACATATACTTGAAATACAAATATCCACAAGGAAGAAAAAACAAAAAAATAATATTGGCCAATGGGCTCTCCACCCAACCATAGGATTGAGCTTCAATCCACCTCCAAGCTAGGGTCACATAACACTTCCACAAAATACTTTACACATAGGATCCACAACCAAATTTTAACATATAATATCCACATTACTAAACTTGACACATCAAAGCCACTAATCACAAGGGTTCCTAGATAATTTTACACTTTATATACTTTGCACATCACAACATCTTGCATTCATATTTCTTTATTTTAACACACAAAAAGGGTATAAATGAAATTAAACTAAACAAGGTGGAAGACTCAACCAATGCAAACCCCAACACACTACTTGTAGCCACACAAGAGATTCAACCTCAAATTTCACATAGATATTTTTACAAGCAATACCAATATGACAACAAACTCATTACAAATCAATAAAGATAGACAACTAAAAGGTTAGACCTCACCAAGAAATTTTTCTATCCAACTTGTGGGAAAAACTCTCCAAGCTCTCTCTTTCATTTCTCCTTCCTCTTCACAAACATGGAAAGAACTCAAAAATGAAGAATAAAAACAAAACATGAGCTCTCAAATAATTCAAAAATACAAAGAGATAAAATCCCCTCCACACAAATAGAAAGAATAAATGGAAGGGGAAAAGGCAACCTCCTTTTCAACTTCCCAACCACCCTTTCAACTTCAATTTTTATCACTTTTTATAAGTGATTAATTAGAGTGAGTTTTAGACTTTATTAAAGAGATTTTATAGGATAAAAATACCCCTACCCCATAAACCTATCACCTAGGAAATTTTTAAATAATTAAGACCAGATAAGGAATTTATAAAAAATAAAATAAGTGACCAGATTAATAAAGCAACTCAAGGGACTAATAAAAAAACTCTCACATACACACAACCCATACCAAACAAAACAAGGTTAAATCACATTCCCATGAAAAGTCTAATATTTCACAAGGATACACTAAAGTAAGTAGCTATGTGACCCCTTTATCAACATTGACCATTTTTTTTAACCTATTTACTCAACCAAGAAAGTGTGTCAGTATTACACATGATTAATAATAATTATAACAAATGACTTATGAATTAAAAATTCCAAGAATAATAATCAACTAGAAAATTTAGATCCACTAATCTACACAGTAACACTCGTTACTCATATGATACCAGTTATAGAGTCAAGGAACAATTGAGTGAATACTATCAATAACTAAGCATTTTGATTATTGCATATTTACGTATACAAAGAATGAAACTCGCCTGACTATCACAAGAATTCACAACAATTGTTAGATGAAATTAATCAAGAATATGAACATCTTCATGGTGTAGCAACAACCATCACGCATGTTTACTATCCATCATAAAATAACATAGAATTTATCATATAAACCATCAGCAACTCATAGGATCAACTAGGCCACAATGTAACACCCCACCATGCAACCCTAGAGGAAGTTGCAATTAACTACATAAACGGACTATTTTTTTTTTTATTAAGTACAATTAATAAGCAAGTTCACTAACTAATGCCATAAACCTCGAAGGTTATGAAACCAAGGTTATATAGAACCTCAACAAAAAACATGAATCTAAACCATGTCAAATATTTAATTAAGAAATAAAACACATACATTCCAATTAAGATAATTTACATCAAGCATAAGAGATAACTTTCAATTTCTTTAATCATAATTAAAAAATATGGTTAGAACTCTCATTCCCCGAATGAGGCAAGTCCAAAGAATAAGATTACAATTACAACTTTCTGCCTCGATAACAAATGAGGGGTAATAAATCACAAGAACAACTGAAATGAAATAAAGCAAGAACTGAAATTGAATCCCATGAGCTCTCCAACTAGAAATCTCATCCACACAAACATGAAGAAATCCCAACGGATTAAGGTGCATGCCACCCAACCAAGTGGAACCCAAAGGCCCACCCCCCGTGCTAGGAGATAGTAACAAGGAATCCTAACCAAGTCCATCTACCTCTAGACACACGCTAACACGAAACTGAACCAAATTGACACAACCAAACACATGTACAACAAAAGTACAACACTAGTACAACACTATTAAAATATAAGTACAACTCAACATGGTCACAATGCTTCCAAATATAAAGCAGATCAAGTATGTTAAGAGAACCATACACACAAAATCAAATACCAACTATTGTCCTAGACAAAGTGTCATCACATAGCTTGTCATGAGTTATCCATTGTGGATCTTCATAGGCTTCGGCTATCTTGGTGGCCTCAACCGATCGTCGGCCCTCATACTTACTAATGCGGGATCAAATACCTATCATAAAGACTAGATAGATAACCTTTCCATTCCAAGCCTTCCCACTCACCCCAAGTCTAAACAAGCACTTTTGAATATGAGTGAGGCTAGAAATTATCTTGATTAGTGTGAAGTACCACCTAACCTCTAAGTACATTGCTTTAGTTTTCACTTAATTAAACTACTTCCGAAGGTTACCCAATCTTACCTCTTACGGGCTTTGGCCCCTAACAGAAGCCACTCTTCTACTTGACAACATACACACCACCCAATCACCAAGGGTAACTAAGTGCAATCAAACAATATATCATGAGCACTCCTTTCTTAGGAGGCAACATAAACCAAAATCCTCTCCTAACGTTAGAGGTAACAAGACAACAAAGTCACTCCTTACAAGGAGGCACAAAACATCCTCATTCATGGAAACTGGGTAAATAACTGATAACTTACCATGCACTACCCAAGGGATTCAAAACAAGTTTACAACATGACATGACAACCCACAAATTCGTAAACCCAACTGGAAGACTTATTAGATTCTCTGACCCAAATTTCCCAAATGATAACAAGAATAGTTCAAAATCAAGGCAAGCAAGAAGATGAGAATTTATAAATTCTACTTTGGATTCACTAAATCCATTTCCTCATTATCATTCAATGATTTATTGCATTAAATTAATTGAATTAAATTCATCCTTTCAAATAAGAGAGAAATTAATACTAAATAACTTAATTCCCTACTGGCATTTAATTAATGATAAATTAACCAAATAATCATATAAAACAAAATTCAATGATGTAAAATAATTATTGCCTCCTCATTTAAATGTAACCACTTAAAAACAATCAACTTGTGGAAAACGTACTATTTAATATAAAAACTAATTCCCCCATAAGAATACGTTTTTAAAAGGAAACAATAATCTAATAAAAGTCATCACGTTTTAATTTGTTCAATCTGACTTAAATCAAGCCACAAGAAAGAAAAAACATAATTTAAATACATATATATATGCATGCCTATCCAATTTACTTGAAACGAAAGTACGCAATACTAAAATATTAATATTTTAAAAATTATATAATATAATAATAAAATAATAACAAAACATATTTTACTATTATAAAATATAATAATAAAATTAAATATTAATATTAAACCTATTTTTATTATTATTATAAAATATAATAATAAAAATATAAAAATCATATTTTATTATTATACAATATAATAATAATAAAATAAATTTAAAATATTAAATTTTATTTTATTGAAAACCTTTTTTTTTGTTTTATTAAAAAGGGCGTCGTCCTCGGACACCACGCCACACCCAACCTGGGCGGTGGCTATATGAATAGTCGTCCCCATTGTTGGAGGCGTTGTTTAACAACGCCGCCAACAATGGCGGCAGTTGTTCAGACAATAGCCGCGGGTTGTGGTAAGGTCGCACTGGGCATGGCTCCCATGAAGGTGTTGTGGGCAGGTGAGCCCCCAGCACCGCCTCCCAACCAAAATTTCATTTTATCAATTTTTTCTTCAATCCAGAAATAAATAAAAAACGAAAATAAAACCAGGGTAAACCCTGGTTTTTTCACCAACGCTTCTTTTGGCCATTTAAAAAAAAAATGACCAGCATAACCCTACTAAGGGAAAAAATAAAAAATACATATATATATATATATTACCAAATTTATATATATACATATAAGCATATGTATATATATAAATTTACATTTATCCAATGAAACTTGTAAACTAATTGAGGATATCAAACTGAAAGAGACTAATTTATAACCAAAATTCATACTGTTTTCTTGAAGCAACCTATTTTAAAGAGGTTTTCTTTCAAATTTGGAGAACAAGAATCCAACTGTGTTTCCTTTGCATTCAAACAACAGATTTCAAAAGCTTTTTCCACATGATTTTCAACAACATTTTCAATTTAAAATCTCAAAAGAATTTTTTTTTAAAGAGATGAACTTGATTTCCTTGAGTTTGTGAGGAGATCTAGACAGTGCTCAACTTCCAACTATAGCTCCACAAATCTTCACAACTTCAATCCAAAAACCCACAAAATGCAAAATTCTTCCTCTCCTCTATTCTCAAATTTTTATACTTGTTCAAAAAAAACTTATGAAGAAAATTCAAATAATAAATAAAATTCTTAAAATATCCATGCACCAACCCTCATCAATTTTCAAAAACAGAATAGCCAAAATATCTCCATTTTTCATTTTTTGACTTCAAACTTTTCTAGAAATGAAATTTAAATCCTTTTTCTTATTTTTCAATTTCAAATAATATACCCATAACTAACTTAACTTATTTCAACATCATAAATTTAATTAATTAATAAAATAGATTTAATCCACGATTAAATTATTTATTAATTAAATTAAATTAATAATAAAATAAATTATATTACTAACATAATCTAGATAAAGTTAAGCGGCAGTTCAACTACCAAAGCATATATTTTAACATTTTTTCAAATTTGCAATATAAACTAGAATCAAAGCCAGATAACAAAATTAAGGCAACTTAACCTGACTAACACCTGATGACACACTATGACTAGGGTAATGACTTGGCACAGGAAACCTAGCTACTATATCCCAATTGAATATCATTGGGCAATGGACATGCTCAAACCTGTGAAACTAGGTGGAGTCGATGTCCTGTACCTGTCAACCTGCAAATAAAGAGTATATCCACATGCATTAATATGTCATAAATAAGGCACACAGTGAAGAGGAAATCATGGAATCGCAGGGCACTCACAAGCGAGTGATGTGATACCATCCCCTTCACCAATACAGTGTAACTAACTGACCATTCTAACATACTAATATAATCCAAACCATAAAACATCATTGATTCAAACATCCATAATGCTAATCTAGAACATTCCATAATGATAACATCACGATAAAATACCATCACCTCAAAATATAACATTAACGTCGCTTTATAGATAGTGATCAAATAGCAGTCGGATACCATAGTCAAGGTACTAATAGAAAATACAACATAAAGGAGCAGAACACTATTCGATCAAAAGGACAAAACAGAGGGGTATTACACACAAGGGATAGGGTCTTACAGATCATGCCAATGACATATGAAATGCAAAGCCTGGAGTGAATCAAATAATTGAGGTTGTCAATGATATATGAATATATGGTAGCATCAACTAATGGTGAATCTAACATCTCACTTAAATTTTTACTTTGGATATAAAGGGATTTAGAGTAGGTTTGCAATTGGCCATATGCAATTGTGAGAGAAAATCAATCGTATTTTTGGACTATACAAGGTAGATCTTGGATGTAAAGTGATAGAGCTTAATCCCACAAAGAGAAAAGCTCAAAAAAATCTAGTTAGTCATCAAAAAATTATCATGTATAATAATTTTCACTATCACAATTGAGGATGAAGAACTTATTGTGATAAATAAGTTAACATACAAAAATAGGAATATGAGACTCATCCAATTACAAAGTGTAAATTTTTAGATTATAATGACATCAAGTGAATTCAACTAAGAGAAATAAATATTCCATCTTGGCACTGCCAAGTCATGTTTATATTTGCAAGGACATTCTTGTGACAAAAATCTTGATCCTTTTAATTGTAAAAAAAAAAAAAAATTTAGCTAACTAGCCCATCCCACACTTTGGTACCAAGCCAACTTTGCACAAATATTCACAATTTACTATTACTTTTTTTGTATAAAAGGATGTATTTGTATTCATTTTGATAATGTTATAACATTAAAAATTCATGCAATTTATCCTTTCACATTGACACCTAAGAACATAAGCATCCATGTTATGATTGATAACATTAAAAAAAATGGTCATAAAATTTGGTGAAGTTTTCCAAGGCAACCAAATTTAACACTAACATAGATGGATTACTAATTGTAATTCATAAGTTCTATTAAAGCTCAATTTCATTAATCTATAACATATTATTGATCATAACTTAACCATTCTAAACTGATTATACATTCCAATTTTAAGTTTCAAAGTAGAAACACATGCACACAAGGAACAAATTAGATTGAATATCAATTTTTATATAAAAAATTATAGAATAATTGTGTGTGTGCATATACAAATTTGGCATATATGCCAGCTCAAAGAAACTTTTACAAAATGTGGCATATGCCATATCAAGATCCATATACAATATATATGTCGAATAGTAATGTATCAATCTCTAAATGTGTCAATCTCTAGCATATCCTAATCTTGTGCTAGATCATCAAAATTGAGCCTCCTCAAAGTACTTGGTGGCTCTAAATTTTCCTACACAATAACAATTCAAACCATGAATTATATTGATTATGTCAATGGTTGAAAAGTTAGACTACTAAATAGAAACTTATATAGTATAATTTAGAATTGTCAAATTAACATCAAAATCACTATATTGAACCATAACATATCTAAAATGGAATTCTTGAGTACCTCAAGTCTTTCTCTTTTTCTGCAAAATGTTTTTCATATGATTGTCCCGTAGGATGATCAAGAGTCCTAACATATTGAAACGGTTGAGAATTCATCACATTGCTGAATTGGACAGAGGACTATAGCCCGTAAAATAAAATTGATACAAATTAATGTATAATTATCGATATATAATTATAAACTAAACATATATCTACTCCTATGTAAATTTATATATCTAAAAAATAAAATAAACACATACCTCCTATGATGCTTGTTATCTTTTTCTACAAGGTCTCATGAAGGATGAACCAGCTAAGATACTTTTCTATATAAAAATGACAAGAATGCAAGACTATAAATGCACATGTACATATAATCATAATGTCAAGAATATTAAAAAATATATGTACATGTTGTGATGCTTCTTCCAATGTGTTAGAATCAATCATCATGGATGTAAAAGTATTTTGTTGGAGCATAAAAATACAAGAATACATAACACTATCAATCTATGTACATGTGTATAATCAAAAATAGATTTGAAAAATTAATATCTAAATCACAATTCAAATGATATGCATATACAATAACAAATTATAAACATGTATGTACAAAAAGTATACCATATAGTTACTCTCTAGGAAAAATTAATATCCAAATCACAATTTAAATGATATGCATATACAATAACAAATTATAAACATGTATGTACAAAAATTATACCATATAGTTACCCTCTTGAACTTGTGAAATTTGATCCTCTATCAACAACTATTAAATTTGACACATAAATATACATTAGTACTAATATCTCTTATAAAATATTAACTTAATATAAAATGCACTATGAAATTACTTTAAGTCTTACCTTTTTATCCACCTCATCTCTGGAACCCAATGACTCCTAGATGTGTTGTGGACTATGTTCTCTCATCTCCTACATCTAGCATATGATGGACCTCATAATTGAATGTGTTCATCAAAGCCTTAGTAGGCTATCCAAGAGGACCCAAACATGTGTGGTTACACATAATTCAATTATGGGGCACACAAATATGTGGAGAAGAGGAGGGTATACTAATAACAACTGATGCAATAGGGGTATCACTATCGTGCGACTACACAAACTATGAGCTCCATGTGATCAAATGGCTAATCAAAGTGTGTACGACCAAGATAATCCAGTGTGTTGCATCTACAACAATATTTGGGTAAGGTATTGGAGGTGGGGGAGCAATAGGTAGAGGGGGAATAATTGAGGCCACTCAATTTGCCTTTGGTCTATCTTGAGGCATTCCTATACCCACACCTTGGAACTTTCACATATCAAATTAGTTGACATGCTTACCCATGAAAAATTCAAAATATAGTTTTCAAAGAAAATATTATGGGACATCAAGATTGTTGTTGGGTGGTTTATCAAAAACCATCCACCAACAATCCCAAAAATTATCTAAGATGCCTTGATGTGTTCACCATTTAATCAAATATTTAGGCTTGTGCACATCAATGGGTTGTCTAGTTTTAGGATTGATAAATAGTTGTGTTAATTGGGATTTGGAAATTTCAAGTTCCCTCACTTGATCGTATGATAATCCATCAACATATTCTTGCATATTGGCCTCTCATCACCCAAAAATGGTAATATGTTGGTTGGTAAGAGTTTTAACATTGAAAATTATTGACTCTAAAGTGGTTTTTATTGTAGACAAGTGAGGGTGCCTATTGTATAACTGGAAAATGTTTTTCAATGCAATTAAATTACCATGGATTAAGTTATGGATAGAAGGAGGATTTGGTTGGGAAAGGTTTTCTTTTGGAGCAAGATTAGGATTCTTGGCCATTTCAAAACTTGGTTGATGTCAAAATTTAAAAATTTAAGAATTTTTTTATTACAAACTAAAATGCATAAAAAAAAACTTATTTTACACAAATTCTTATTAAATAATGCTAAATTAATTTTTTTAAGAAAAACCATTAAAATCAAATACCTTTGATTGTAAATTGGTTTGGAATGCAAATTTTTAACTCAAATATCAATCTTAATAGATATCAATATTTTCCCTTCTTCACTCCTATCGTGCAATAGTGAAATGCAAATCGTAAAATAAACTTTCGGCCTTTTTTTTAACACAACAAACAAATATTTGTTTGGAATGAATATTTGTTTACTTTCATAGGATTTTTTTAATGTGTTCTATAAACTAATATATTATATATATTATATTATTTAATAATATATAGATATTATATTACAATATATTATTTATATTATAATATAATATATACACTATATAATATATAATATATTATATATTATATATATTATATATAATATATAATATATTATATATTATATATATTATATATAATATATTATATATTATATATATTATATATAATATATTATATATTATATATATTATATATAATATATAATATATTAATTATATTATATAATATAGTATATATCATATATTATATACATAATCTAATATAATATTAATATATTAATATTATAATAATATTATAATATATTATAATAATATAATATATATAATATATATTTATTTTTTATATGATTTCATTAGAAATGGATATCCGTTTTGAACGAATATCTATTTCACTCTAGTTCTTACCATGGTAGCGTGTACTTTTTACTTGACCCTAGTATAAAGTCAACGTGGAATTTCATGTTTTTAGGCAAATGAAAAAATGTTTTTTTGTCATATCACCACTTTTTGGACCTCCATGATCCTACACAGACCTAAGTGTCCATCCTCTTGTTCAACCTTTGTGTGAACCATAGAAAATCCTAGATCTCAATTTTGATATCTTAAAAAATAAATAAGGGCTAAAATAAAATTTTGTAATTTTGTGTCTACAATTTTTGATGAAGCCTAGCTACCCTTAAATATTGGTTTTCAAAAAAGGGACTCCAACTCACTTTGATAATCCTCACACATATTCTTATGCACCAAAATTATTCTTAGTTCTATGTAATTCTTCTAGGAACATGTAAAAGTTTCTCATAGAAGGTCTATGTGTTTATTGTTACCCCCTCTTCAATTATGGAGCCCTTCATGCCTTTCTTTCATTGGTAATTCCTTGGGAAAGACTCTTTTGATTCCTAACTCCTCTCATCTTGGATCTTAATTTGCATTCACAAGGATCTTGGTCAAATTGAGCATTTCCTATTCTCCTACTATTGATTTAGTTTTAAGGTGGGTGATAGCAATGATTAGAGTATATATAGATTGTATTTAAATCTGTAATTTACTTTGCAAGAAGCTATTTTTTGGATCCATTTACTCAAGCTACTAGGATTTCTAAGAAGAGTTTCTCTTCTAGTTCAACTACTCGGTTGTACAACAATGTTGTGTCACTAATACTTTATAATGGATTCTCCTTCTTCCTTGGCTAAGGTCTTTCAACATCAACCTTATAGAAATTCCACTCTAATCAAGGGGTCTTCCTCCAATGAATATCCCTTAGTGGAGTCTTTATTTCCTTCTTTAGTTCTCTATGGATAAACCTAAAACTATAAATATTGTTCATATTCTACTCTTGGTGGATTATCTAAATTTTAAGTCTCTAAAAAATTATTCATATATTTCTTCAACTCTTCTTACTCTATCTAGAATTTTTCCCTCTATTGAAGATTTAAATTCATGTGGAACTACATATCTAAATTTAGACTTCCCATCTATTAATGTTACAAATAATTGTTGAGAACTAGATCATAGTTGTGCAAAAGAAATATTCTTCCAAAATCAAGAAAAGACAAGGAAATTTTTTCTTCACTCCCAAGTTAGGAAAGGTTGCATTTGTTTTCTTGGCCTTTCAAGTTTCAGTTAGGTTCATAGATTTTGTGCTTCTAGATTTGGATGTATTCATAATATACTAGATTTCACCTAGGCATGTCTCTCTCCTTTTAAAGTGTTTTTCTAATAGATAATGGCATTGTCCCTACTTAATAGTCAAAGATAATAATAATATAATCCTATTTGTTAAAAATTGAAATATGGTAATTATAAATGCAACATTATTATATTATTCTTATACTATTTTTTTTTTTAAAAAAGTGGCAAAGCCACAAAAATTTATTTATGAAAAAGAGTAGTACATAGAAAAATATGGTAGAGGTAGAACAAAAATTGCCATTGTAGACATTTGTAGTAACCTATGTCACATGTAAATATAGAGAGAAAACCCATGCACTATGAAAAATATCACCCCAAAATTGGGCTTACAAATTCTTACAATGTATCCATGAACCCAAAAAAAGATGGATATGAGGAGACCATTCAACTGTATGAAGAAACAACAAAATAACCCCAACATATGATTGGGGGAGCTGAATCAAAAGAATCCCCATTGAGGGAGAGGAAGCCAAGTAGAGGGTGGAAGAATCTAAACATTGAACATAAGCAAGAGACTTGCAACATGCTTAAAAACGAATAGAACCATTGTTGAAAGCAACAATTCATCGAGTGTTCTAGATAAAAGAAGAAGCAAAATAAATACAAAAAATTTCTTGGAGATGAAGTATACGAGCCAAAGGCTAGGGTCGGTCCAAAATAAGTCAGGAATGTGCTATAAACATTAGAGTGTTAGAAGACCCACTATAGGGTTTGTAAACTAACAATTTCCATTTGATAAAGCTCTGAGAACCATGAAAATATAAAAAATGGGGTTACCAAAGAGAGTTACGAATAAATGTCGCTCTCCTCTGAGGACTCCAAATTAGTGGGTAGAGTAAAGAATGGTGTTGAGTGGGGTTCCACCAAAGCATGTCGGATCAAGAATTACATAGCATCAAAGAGATCTAGGAGAAAATTTAAAATTGTGCGACCCAATCTTGGTTTGAGTCCATGCAGTTTTCTAATGAAGTTGTATGATTAATCATCCAACAAGACATGAGCCATCAAGATTAAGAGAGTCGAGATTGAATGATCAAAGAGGATGAATTGGCAGCAAAGAACACCACCCACAAGGTTAGATCCATTTAAAATTTCATAATCCTCAAGATCATTATGCAATGAAGAAAGTAGACAAACATGAGGAAGAATATAAGAACCAGCTAAGAATTTAACCATCTCTCTACACCAAAAAACATCCCTAAATTAGAAAAAATATGAGATTCCCCCTCATGAGAGAGTGATATGGAATGGAATTCTAGCCAATCATGTCCCAAAATAGTCCTTATTGCATCCTCCACCGGTTTGCATTCTAAAATGCAAGTTTGACCATTTTTTTAGTGGAGAAGGTTCTTGCATCCCTTATTTCATGATATCTTGGAGGAACCAAAACCCTAAAATATTTTTTCATTGTGTCTTCTACAAGAAACAATTGAGATACAAAGGCAAAAAGCCAAAGATGATCCATTAATAGAACCATCACACATTGGGAGGCATATGGTGCAAGTAAGATAATAAATGTCAGTATAATCTTACTACACTAAAAGGTGGTGCACCGATAACATGAAATGCCAACCTTATTAAGCTAAAGAAAAAGATAGTAGATCCAATCCATTTGTCACAAAACTAATCTTTGATGACCTCAATGTACCAAATAGTGAATTTTGATTTATTGATAAGATATGGAGATCATCAAATCCACTTAGCACGTGAGCCCAGTGTTAATTGGTGGCCCACATACCGCAGACATTCCCAGATTTCGTGGGAAAAGAGCATGTGAAAGAGACATCCGCACAAGCCACAAGTACCAAAGAGGTGGCAGTAAATACAATGCATTAAATGAGATTACCAAGTCAAATATCTTCATTTTTTTCCATTTTGGTGATGATGCTAGAAATGGAATACATGTCAAAGACAAATGGTAATTTTTTCCCCAAATTAGAGACAAGCATTTAGTCGTTAGCCACAATAACTTGCTCTTGGGAATGAGAATTGACTAGTATTGAAATAACATTCCCCAAGCATGATAAATTTGGAATGTGTCACCAAATCTCCCACACACTAACCGAACAAAGGGAGTAAATCCCCAAGTGCAATTAGTATGGAGGAGGGGCCCACATGAAATACCATAGTACCAAAGGTGAAGTTTTCCACATACTTGACCCAACAAGGCCATGACCATGGAATTACAATTGAGTATATATCCTTCAAGGACACAACATTATAATTAAGCCAATATTTCCACATATGTGACCTTTCAAGCCACATTAACATGCTTGAGCCATGTTATCAATTATTTTCCAGTTCAACAAAGACACATAATAAATGGATCCAAATTCATAGCTGACTTAGCAAGATAATTAGCTCAGGTTGTAAACCAAGGTAAATGTATGGTGCAATCATGGTAGGGGGGTCCTCAAAGAGAACAGTCTGAACCATGCAACAAGAGTAACACAACAGAAGAAACATATAATACGGAGGCATCTATAGATGAAAACATGATTATTATCATAAATCTTGATTACATACGTTTGACCACATCTGGTCTTATAGATTCGATGCATAGGCTTGATTACAACATGCTCAAAATAAAGTGCTCATACATGCGAGTGAAAATCCTACAGATCAAACTTTATATACATCTTATTATACTTTATCATAATTCCTTATCAATCTAATGATTCATTACAAGCTTTATATCATATACATGAGTCTAGAAACATTCACGTCGGCCAAAGATCATTACAATCTCTGATGAAGAAAATGTAATGTGTGCAAGAACAGGTCAGCCTCAAATTTGAAATTCTTCCACGGTAGATGTGCATGATGAAGTGTGGACCTAAGTATAAGGTTAGGGACACTCCATAGAAAAAATATAAACACACCATGATGATCCACAAGAAATGGGAAAGATCCACGATCGATCCAACTAGACATTAGGGTTTGAAATTATTCTAGGGCCAAAACAAAAAATGTCACATACTCCGAAAGCAATAACTTGCTGAAAAAATATCCAATCAAGCTGAAAGTTTGGAATAAGGAAATTGAACATGTCCACAATGAAATCCTAGGTATGCATGATCTGGAGAGAAAACATGAAGAAACATTGGATCTACCAACTCGGACAAGAACAAGAATTGAACAAGAACAAAAATTGAAGGGAAATATTTTTGGTTAAATCTTAGTTGTCTGCAAAGTTCGAAATGAAAGATCTTGGTGCAGCTACGTACATTCTTGGAATGGAGATTACCAGGGACAACAAGTAGAAAACTTTGGGTTAGTCAGAGTAAGTATGTGAAGAAAGTTTTGGAGAGGTTTAGCGTGGATGACAGCAAGCAGCTTGTTATTCCAATCATGCATGGAACTAAGTTGTCTATTGAAGACTATCCAAAGTCTGCTACTGAGATGGAGGACATGACCAGTGTGCCTTATGCAAGTGTTGTTGGCAGTTTGATGTATGCTATGGTTTGTACAAGACCAGACATTGCCCAAGCAGTGGGAGTTTTAAGCCGATTTATGGCAAATCCAAGAAGATCACATTGGGATGCTGTGAAGAGGGTTTTCAGGTATTTGAAGGGGACTTCAAATTATGCATTGTGTTACCATGGAAATATGGTTGCATCATAGAAATCTCTCAGCATCCAAGGTTATGTTGATTCAAATTGGGCAGGGGACATTGACAGCTGGCAGTCCACTAGTGGATACAATTTCATGCTTAATGGTGGAGCAATCAATTGGATGAGAAAGTGATAGGATGTAGTTGCTTTATCCATGATAGAGGCAGAGTACATGGCTGCAACTCACACCTATAAGGAAGTTGTTTGGCTAAGGCATTTGTGTTTAGACATTGGATTTGATGTTGGGCAGATTACTAGCTGTTGTGACAGTCAGAGTGCCATTTTTTTGGAAAAGAATCTGACCTTTCATGCCAAGACCAAGCACATTGATGTGCAGTATCAATTCATAAGGGACATGGTTGAAGATGGTAGGGTCAGTCTGGAAAAGGTGGACACCTTGAAGAATGTTGCAGACGCTTTGATAAAGCTTATGAGTATAGATAAGTTCAGATGGTGCGCAAAATCAATGGGCCTTGGGGCCTATGATAGATAGTAATTTTTCAGAGTTTGGAGGAAGCTAGAAATCTTCGTCAAGTGGGAGCTTGTTGATAAATGATGCATCAATTACTAGCTTGAACCTCTGTCAGAAAAGATTTGGCAAAAAAATCATGTTTTTTGGCTTTACCGCCATACCGCGATGGTCATCTTTTTGTTCTGGCGGTACCGCGGTGAAGTGTTTGGTGGTTACCACCCTACCACACATTGTCTTCCTCCTTACTGCAGTGGCCGCGGTATCGACCTTTGTCTCTGGCTAGCGGTTACGGCCCTACCGTGGTGGCCGTGGTAAAGCTGCCAGCAGCCTGGTTGGCAGTTACTACCCTACCATGGCCAGCCAAGAAGCTGACCGTGGTGGCCACGGTAAAGCCGCCAGCAACCTAGCTGGTGATTACCGCCCTACCGCGGCCACCCAAGAGGTTGACCACAGTGGCCATGGTAAGGCCACCAGCAGTCAGGCTGACGGTTACCACTCTATCGCAGGGGGGCCTCTCGGCCCTCGCGATAGCGCAATAAGACCATCAGTGGTCCCACTGGCCGATCATTGCCATACCACGGTCATGTCCTTTGACCATAGCGGTAGCATGGTAGCTGCTTAGAGGCTTGGCTGGCGAGCTTGGTATGCTTACCACCATACCATAGGATGAACTCAGGATGAGCTTGGTTGGCTTACCGCCATACCACGAGCTGATCGGATGGGCTTTGTGGTAGCGCAGTAAGGGAAGTGGAGAGCTCAGTGAGCCTAGCGACTGGGTTGATTGTGTTGGACTCACTGTCAGAAGCCGATAACAAATAGAATGCGGACACGTGGCTCAGTGTCAAAGCGATAATTGGCTAGAGTTCAAAGTTATAGCAATAGTAATTGCAGGTTGATTCAAGGTGGCAGACATGACCTATTTTAGGTAATGAAGTTATGACCCGGGTGGCTCGATGCAATGAAATCAGTATGGGTAGATCATGGGTGTGATTGAATTAGACATGATTGTACCTGGTGATCGAAAGTTGACTGACAGAATTTATTGCAACATGAGACTTAAGGAAGTCGATCACATATTGCAGATAGAGAGAATTAAAATGTGATGTTTTTGTGGAAGAACATTGTAAAAGAGAGAAAATTTTGTATTGTTGTTGTGAGCTGATAAGAGATGACTGTAATTTGTATGTAACTGTTATGTTACTATAATACAAATAAGTTTGGACTTTGTGTGGTGGGTTTTTTACGTGAAAAGGTTTTCCCATGTATATCTTGTGTCAAACTATGAATGTTCAAATTTGTGTAATATTTATTTTACTTGCATGTATTCATCTTAAGTAGTTTGAGAAGCTATTGAAACTGGTTTATGCTTTACTCCTCTTTTGTATTAGTGTTAAGGGAATGTATTATGCACTATTGGGTATCTAGATCCATGCTTGTTTTCCCTTCAAGTGGTATCAGAGCTTGGCCAATTGTGTTATCCTTGTAGGAAAGATTAGTTTTTGGTGCTAATATTGTTTCAGTGGGAGTCTTGCATTGTTAAAACTTATTTCTATTTGAGATGGTGAGTACATTTGGTAGAGTAGACATTGAAAAATTTAATGGCAGTAACTTTGAGTTATGGAAACTCAAGATAGAAGACTTGCTTGTGGATAGAGACCTTTGGATTGCAGTGTCTAGAACTAAACCACAAAGTACAACACAAGAAGCTTGGGATCTTGCTGATAGAAAAGAAAGAGGTTTGATAAGACTGAGTCTTGTCGATTTTGTTCTCCTAAATGTCCATGAGGAGCAATTTGCAGCTTCATTATGGAAAAAGCTTGGTGATATCTATCAAGGAAAGTCTCTGGTAAATAAGTTATTCCTAAGGAAGAAGTTGTACTCCTTGAAGATGGACGAAGGTGCATCTATTGCAGACCATCTGAATTCATTTAATATGAGTGTCACTCAGCTGGCATCTGTAGGTGTAAATATTGAGGAGGATCGTTGCATGCTCCAGTTGCGTTCGTTACCTGATAGTTGAGACCATCTTGTGATGGCCATTGGATGCACTACTACTGCTTTCAAGATGGAAGACGTTGTTGCTTCATTGATATCTAAAGAGATATAGAGGAAGTCTTCAGAGATGGCCAAAGAGGCTCTTGTTGTTCAAGGTAGACCAAAGGAGAAAGGTAAGAAGAAAGACAAGAAGTTGAAATCCAAATCTATAGGGAGATCAAAGTCTCCTGGTAAAAAGTTCAAGGTGAGATGCTAGAACTATGGGCAACCTGGACATATCCAGAAGGACTGCAAGGAGAAGAAGAAGAAGAATGCTTCTAACAATGAATCTTCTCAAAGTGATGCAGATGCCTTCATTGTAGCAGCCTTGACAACTTAGGCATCAGATGATGTTTGGATGGTTGACTCAGGTGCTTCTTTTCACATGATGTCCAATAGAGAATGGTTCTCTAAATATGAGAAGTATGACGGTGGAAAAGTATACTTGGCAAGTGATTCAATGCTGGAGGTAGTTGGCAGAGGAAGATTTAGAATTCAGTTTCCTGACGGGAGAGTCAAAGGTATTCGTGGCATACTTCACATACCAGGTTTGGCTCAAAATCTTCTTTCTGTCAGGTTAAATGATGCTGGTGTAGAAGTTTATTTTTCAAGTAAGGGGTGTAAAATGGCTAGAGGTGCAATGGTGTTGGCTAAGGGTGTTCATACTGGAACTTTGTACAAGCTGGATGCACGTCATGTTCTTTGTAACAGTGCCTTTGTAAAGTCATGTAATGTTGCACCTGTAGAGAAAGATGAAAACTCTTCTCTAGTTGCAAATGCTATGGAGGTAAAACTCCCAGCTAAGAAGACTATGCTATGGCATCATAGACTTGGTCACATTGGTGAGAAAGGTTTAAAAACCTTGAAGAATAAAAATCTTGTAGAAGGTCTTGATGATTGTAACCTTTTGTTTGATTTTTGCGAACATTACATATATGGAAAACAACACCGTGTTTCTTTTTACTCCAGTCCTCACAAATCTTCTGGTATACTAGATTATGTTCATTATGATGTTTTTGGTCCAGTTAATGTTCCTTCGTTATCGAAGTCTATATATTATGTTTCTTTTATTGATGAATGTTCGAGAAGGGCATTTGTATACTTCATTAAAAGTAAATCAAAAGTATTCAATCAGTTTAAAGAATTTAAATCTTTGGTTGAGAATCAGATTGGAAGGAAAATTAAGTGCTTGAGGATAGATAATTGAGGTGAATTCTATTATGTAGATTTTGAAAGGTATTGCACTAATCATGGGATTAAAAGGCACAAGATAACGCCTTAGACTCCACAGCAAAATGGAGTTGCTGAAAGGTTGAACAGGACGCTGATGGAAAAGACAAGGAGTATGTTGAGTGGTGCTGGTCTGAAGTAGAAGTTCTAGGCTGAGGCTGTGGCTACAACATGTTATTTGATAAATAGATCTCCTTTTTCAACTCTTGTTGACAAGAAACCTTTGGAAGCATGGTCTGGTAAGAAGCCCTCTCTGAGACATGTCTTTATGTTTGGCTATGAGGCATATGTTTATGTGCCAAATGAGAAGAGATCTAAACTGGATAACAAGGTTGTCAAATGTATTCTCATCGGCTATGGAGTTTGTGTGAAAGGATACAAGCTTTGGAACCTTGTTACTAAGAAGGTTTTGTACAACAGAAGCGTGATATTTCATGAGCTAAAACCTTCAGTTAGTGATTAGCAGCTTGGGACAAATCAGAGTGACAAGAAGAAAGATGCAGTTGAAATTCCCCAAACTCTAGAAAGGGAAGAGCTACATGGTGTACCTGAGACTGAGGAGAGCTCAAGCAACTCTAGAAGTTCTGATGATGAAGAACAACCTCAGCTTGTAAGAAGATCTACACAAGAAAAAAGGCAACCTGATAGGTATGGTTTCTCTATGTTCGATTCAAATTTTTTTTATGCTTTAATTACCAGCACTAATGAGTCGAGGACTATTAAGGAAGCAATCAACATGACTGATTCAAAGTCTTGGCTAGAAGCCATGAATGAAGAAATGGATTCTTTGAAAAAGAATGATACCTAGAATTTGGTACCACTGCCTAAAGGGTGAAAGCCTGTTGGCTGTAAGTGGATATTTAAAAGAAAGATAGGTCTTGATGGTAGTGTTGAGAAGTATAAGGCACGACTAGTTGCAAAGGGTTTTTCTCAAATTGAGGGAATTGATTATGGAGAGATTTTTTCCCCTGTAGCAAAGCTGACATCCATCAGATTGCTTTTGTCTTTAGCGGCTATATATGATTTTGAAATTGAGCAGATGGATGTGAAGATAGCATTTCTCCATGGTGAGTGGAAGAAGAAATCTACATGTCCTAGCCTGAGCATTTTGTTGAAAAAGGTAAACAAAATATGGTTTGCAAATTAAATAAATCTCTTTATGGTTTAAAATAATCTCCTAGAATGTGGTACCAAAAATTTGACACATTTGTGTTGTCAATTGGAGTTATGAGATCAAAATCTGATCATTGCATTTATTATAAATCTAAGAATGAACGTGTGCTTGTTATTACCCTGTATGTGGATGATATGTTATTCATTGGAAATAGCAAGACTATGATTTTTGATCTTAAATCCTAGTTGTCTGCAAAGTTTGAAATGAAAGATCTTGGTGCAGCTACATACATTCTTGGAATGGAGATTACTAGAGACAGAACAAATAGAAAAATTTGGGTCAGTCAGAGTAAGTATGTGAAGACAGTTCTGGAGAGGTTTAGCATGGATGACTACAAGCAGCTTGTTGTTCCAATCATGCATGGAACTAAGTTGTCTATTGAAGATTATCCAAAGTCTACTACTGAGATGGAGGACATGACCAGTGTGCCTTATGCAAGTGTTGTTGGCAGTTTGATGTATGCTATGGTCTGTACAAGACTAGACATTGCCCAAGTAGAGGGAGTTTTAAGCCGATTTATGGAAAATCCACGAAGATCACATTGGGATGCTGTGAAGAGGGTTTTCAGGTATTTGAAGGGGACTTCAGATTATGCATTATGTTACCATGGAAATATGGTTGCATTACAGAAATCTCTCAGCATCCAAGGTTATGTTGATTTAGATTGGGTAGGGGACATTGATAGTCAGTGATCCACCAGTGGATACACTTTCATGCTTAATGGTGGAGCAATTAGTTGGATGAGCAAGCGACAGGTTGTAGTTGCTTTATCCATGACAGAGGCAGAGTACATGGTTGTAACTCATGCCTATAAGGAAGTTGTTTGCCTAAGGCATTTGTGTTCAGAAATTGGATTTGATGTTGGGAAGATTGCTATCTGTTGTGACAGTCAGAGTGCCATTTGTTTGGCAAAGAATCTGATCTTTCATGCTAGGACCAAGCACATTGATGTGCAGTATCAATTCGTAAGGGACATGGTTGAAGATGGCAGGGTCAGTCTGGAAAAGGTGGACACCTTGAAGAATGTTGCAGACGCTTTGAAAAATCCTATGAGTACAAAAAAGTTCAGATGGTGTGCAGAATCGATGGGCCTTGGGGCCTATGACAGACAATAATTTTTCAGAGTTTGGAGGAAGCTGGGAATCTTCGTCAAGTGGGAGCTTGTTGAGAAATGATGCCTAAATTGCCAGCTTGAACCTCTGTCAGAAAATACTTGGCAAAAAATTCATGTTTTCTGGCTTTACCGCCATACCGCGGCAGTCATCTTTTTGTTCTGGTGGTACCGCGGTGAAGTGTTTGGCGGTTACCACCCTATCGTGTGCTATCTTCCTCCTTCTCATGGTGGCCATGGTATTAGCCTTTGTCTCTGGCTGGAAATTACCACCCTATCGCGCCCAGCCAAGAGGCTGACCGCGGTGGCCGCAGTAAAGCTGCTAGCAGCCTGGTTGGTGGTTACCGCCCTACCGCGGCCAACCAAGAGGCTGACCGTAGTGGCCGCAATAAAGCCACCAACAGCCTGGCTAGCAGTTATCACCCTACCATGGCCAACCAAGAGGCTGACCATGGTGGTCGCGGTAAGGCCACCAGTGGTCAGGCTGACGGTTACCACTCTACCACGGGGTGGCCTCTCAGCCCTCACAGTAGCACGGTAAGACCATCATCGGTCCCACTGGCCGGTCACTGCCATACCGCGGTCATGTCCTTTGACAACAATGGTAGCATGATGGCTGCTTGGAGGTTTGGATGGAGAGCTCGGTATGCTTACCACCATACCGTAGGGTGAACTTAGGAGGGCCACGGTAGCACGGTAAGAGCTTGGTTGGCTTACTACCCTATTGTGAGCTAATCGGATGGGCTTCGCTGTAGAGCGATAAGGGAAGTGAAGAGCTCGGTGAGCTCGACAACTGGGTTGACCAAGTTGGACTCGGTGTTAGAAGCTGACAGTGAATAGAATGTAGACACATGGCTTAGTGTCAAAGCGATAATTGGCTAGAGGCTAAAGTTGTAGCAGCAGTAATTGCAGGTCAATTCAGGGTGGCGGACAGGACCCGTTTTAGGTAATGAAGTTATGACCTGGGTGGTTTGATGCAATGAAATCGGTATGGGTAGATCATGGGTGCGATTGAATTAGACATGATTGTACCTGGTGATCGGCGGTTGACTGATAGAATTGATTGCAATGTGAGACTTAAGGAAGTCGATTACATATTGCAGATAGATAGAATTAAAACGTGATGTTTTTGTGGAGGAACATTGTAAAAGAGAGAAAATTTTGTATTGATGTTGTGAGTTGATCAGAGATGATTGTAATTTGTATGTAACCGTTATGTTACTGTAATACATATAAGTCTAGACTTTGTGTTTTGGGTTTTTTACTTGAAAAGGTTTTCCCACGTATATCTTGTGTCAAACTATGAATGCTCAACTTTGTGTAATATTTATTTTACTTGCATGTATTCATCTTAAGTAGTTTGAGAAGCTATTGAAACTGGTTTATGCTTTACTCCTCTGTTGTATTATTGTTAAGGGAATGTATTCTACACTGTTGGGTCTCTAGATCCATGTCTGTTTTCCCTTCAGATTACATACATTCAACCACATCTGGGCTTATAGATTCAATGCACATGCCTGATTACAACATGCTCAAAATAAAGTGCCCATACATGCGAGCGAAAATCCTATAGATCAAACTTTATATACATATTATTCTACTTGATCATAATTCTTTGTCAATCTAATGATTCATTACAAGATTTATATCATATACGTGAGTCTAGAAACATATGTGTTGGCTAAAGATCATTACAATCTTTGATGAAGAAAATGTAAGGTGTGCAAGAATAGGTCGGCCTCAAATCTGAAATTCTTCCATGGTAGATGTGCATGATGAAGTGTGGACCTAAGTGTAAGGTTGGGGAAACTCCATAGAAAAAATCTAAACACATCGTGAGGATCCACAAGCAATGGGTGAGATTTGTAATCAATCCAACTAGCCATTAGGGTTTGAAATTATTCCAGGGCCAAAACAAAAACTGTCATGTACTCCAGAAGTGATAACTTGTCAGAAAAATATCCAATCGAGCTAAAAGTTTGGAAAAAGGAAATTGAACATGTCCACAATGAAATCCTAGGTACATGAGATCTAGCGAGCAAAAATGAAGAAACACTGGATCTACCAACTCGAACAAGAACAAGAACTGAACAAGAACAAAAACTAAAGGGAAATATTTCTGGTTGATGCAAGATTGCCAAGAACCATGGATTCTCCTACATCAATGTATTAGATTTGTAGCATGATCATACAACCATGAGTCAATAAGAGAAGATTTAAAATTATGAATTCAAAAAATTCAAATATTCTTGATATTTAAGAACTTTTAAATGCATATTTTCATCAATAGCTTTGTTTGCTAGATGATTTTCTTGTTTTCTGGCTTCCCTATAATAATGCATTACTTGATAAGAGGAAAAATTATTCATGAGATGATGAATATGAGAAGAAAGATAATTAAAGTGCCAAGTATCTGAGTGACCATTTAATACTACAGACACCACAACCATGGAGTCCCCTTCAATCTGAATATGAGGAATGGAAATTTGAATTGCTAGCTTTGGACCCAACTTTAGAGCATTAAATTCTACAACATTATTAGTACCTTCTGGGATACTAGAGAATATTTCTCCAGCAAAATTACCTTGAAAATATCTTAGGACTAAGGCAACCCCTAATTTCCTAGGGTTCCCTCTAGAAGCCCTATCAAAATTGAGTTTAATATTATTCTTTGGTGGTGGTAATCATTTGATGACAAATTTATTCACAAGAGGATTTTTGGTCATGATGGAGCCTAATAGGCCAAAATTGGGTCAAAGAGTGAAATGGATTTGATGTTTAATAATGAATTTCAGTTTGGTCTAAATGTGTCAATCCAAGGAGCATAAACTGATGAAAGGTATCATGGTAATCTGCACAAGGGCTGAGAGTCATGAGATGAGCGGTTATGAATGTAGCCTATGAAAATAAACGTATAACAAATCAAAATAATTCCACAAGGAGGAACTGTCACTTCGTGGTCATAGAAGCTATCTATTCTTATTCTAGTGACAAGAACTTTGCAAAAATTATAGCAAATTTTGAAATGGAAACTTGATCACAAATCATTAAATTCATAAAATATTGAACATCGAAAATCAATCTAAATTATTAAGAAATATAAACACACAAAAATCATAATAGCTAAAATATCAATTTAAACATTACAGAACATAATCAACAATAAAAAATACACACACAATAATACCTTACACAAAAATGAAATATATACATTCAATTGGTTGTTGAAGAGTCAGTGCCCTTCCTCCCAACAAACTAATTGAAGAAAGACACTTATAGAACTTCTACATTGGATTGTTCAAAATAATGATAGTTTATTTCTCAGAGGTTTGATACATAAAATAATTTCCTTCTAAAAGTCTACTTACATTACTTATGTATATGCAGCCTATAACAAATTCATATAGGAGATAGATTGTTTGTTTTGGGCTTGCAACCAACAAACCAAAACATAGTAGCCACACGTGCAAAACAAAAAATTTGATAGTTTCACAGATTACATAATGAAGGATGATACTAGAAATAAATAGTTATGCACCTATATCCATTGCACAACACTTGAGATTTGCATAGAGTCTTCCCTTAATAAGTTTGAACAACTCATTCAACATGGCAATAGTGAGAAGGAAATAGTCCATTTGTTGAATCATAGGAGCGATGCCTTCTAACATTGTTGAATCTCAAGTGGAGGTCAACATTAATTATTATAACCGTGTGCAAGAATAGAATTTTTCTAGACTTGCAAGCACCTCCTCCACCATGAGTTTCCATCTAGGATACGATGGTGCCAAAGTGGCAACTTATGAGGTGGTGAAAAAAATATTTGGTTGCATAAATGAAAGTAATGCAAATATCTCAGCAAAAATTCCCATGGATGAAGTGGTTGAAACATGAAATAAATTCACATCGATGAAGAATACACATGGGAATCACCATGAAAGAAGAACCAAAATCTGTCATTGATTAATCTGCATAATCAACATCAAAATTGAATATGGTCACCATTGAAACTCGAGCTAGCCACATAGGAAAACCACAATAGTAAGCACAAGTTGTATTCTTATGAGGAAAGCGAAAGGAAGGTTCCCATGAGGAAGGTAACAGGAAGATCAGGAAGTTCCTATAGTTTTTATGTTGCAAGCTTGATTTTCCCAAGGCTTGAAATCATAATGCTTATTAGTGAAGACAACCAATAATTGATTTCCATATTTTATCCAAAAACTATATTAAATACCACTTATATATATTTAATCAAATGCAACATAAAATGGTAAAATGGTATTGATATGGAACGAAAATAGAATGTGGGAATAGGTATGAAGGTGCATGAAATAGACTGAAATATGACATAAAATGGGGCATAATTGGCTCTCATTAGAGTCCACACTGGGAATTTTGACGAGAGACCAGTTCTTTAGAATGAAAGAATCCCAAAAAGAGAAGCATTTATTAGTAATTGCATTCTTTTAGAGGCTTGACATTACTATTTTGGAGATGGAAATTTCAAATTTTTGGATGATTTGTCCCACATAAATTTGTTCCTTTTTAAAAATTTGTTTGTTCCTTTCAACCCAAATGTTCCAAATGAGAATCAAGGGAGAAATTTCCCAAAGACAAGTGAACTTAGAGGTTGAATGTAATTTAGACCAACTCTGAAAATGATGGAAAATCATATTTTGCAAGGGAGAATGCCAACTTAGTTTGCACATTGACCATGTCCAACATTCATATGCAAATGGGCAGTTAATGAGTAAATGATATGTAGATTTGAATACATTACCACACATCACATAGGGGAAGAGATGAACTATTCCCAATCTATCAAGTGTCATGCCCGAAAGTATTCTTTCTTTGATGGACAAGTAGCTAAAATCTCCCACCTTCGAAAGTACAATAGGACCCCAATAAAGATTAGAAGTCCAAGAAGAGGGGACATCATCACTTACCAAAGAATTATAACCTTTTTTAACAGTGTAATTTCCTTATTTAGATCTTGTCTAGATTATTTCATCAGGTTTTTCTAAAAAGATAATTTTCCTTTTTAGGAGTTCCAATTTGAGAGAGTCCTTCATGTAAGATGGGATTGGAAGAAAACCAAAGTCTTTCAATTTGACTAAATGTAAAGGGTCCTTTTGATCAATAACAATAATCTTTCACTTTATCCCCCCAAAGATATTTCGGAGTAGTCTCTAGTTGAGACCAATCTCCAAGAAGATTGAGGGGTTGATATTCATTCCAAGCATCATCCCAAAAGAGAGGTTTCTCGCCATTGTTAACTAACCAAGAAAGGTGACGAAGAATGACATGTCTGCAAGCCACTATAAAATTCTAAATTTTAGACCCAAGTGGGAGGTTCCTTTGGGTGAAAATCCTTTCCCTTTCCATGGAATCCAATTATATTTGTGGTGCATTATTTGACACCATTTCTTGTTTTTTTTAGAGTACAGTTGCCAAACCAATTTGGAACCAAGGGATTTGTTTTGTAAGAAAATTTCTCTCAAACCCACACCACCTGAAAATTTCGACTTGTAGACATTATCCCAAGCAACTAAGGGAAGTCTCTTTTTTGTGTGTTATTTTCTACCCAAAGGAAATTTTTGAAGATTTTTTTTAAGAGCAAGCTCTTTCTCATAAGGAATTTTCATAACTGACATTAGATAGATACATAAAGAATGAAGGATAACCTTTAGTAAAACCAATTTTCCTACAAATTAAATCCATTTGGATTTCCAGAGGAGGATTCGATTGGAGGTGGAAGAGACAAGATTATCCCAAAAGTAATTCTTTTCTTTACCCGAGAAGAAGGGAATTCCTAAAAACTTGCAAGTTAGGGTTCCACTTTGGAAACCCCAAAATTTTAAAAGTTGAGTTTTAACCAAGGGGTTCACATTTATGAAGAAGATATTTGATTTCTCAACATTCAAGGACTAGCCTAATTTCAAACAATAATCTAAAAGGACTAATTTGATTTCTCTTGCTTCCTCTATGGATGCATGTCCATCTGTAAAGAGGGGGTGAGAGATTGGAGTGGGAAAGGGATTAATAGTGATGTCTTTCCACAACCGATTGTTTCTTAATGCAAAGATTGATCTACTTAATCCTTATACCATCAAAATGAATAAGAAAGGTGAAAGGGGGTCTCCTTATCTTATACCCCTTGTAGGAGAAAATTTTCCAACTGGGGAACCATTTGCCAAAATAGAAAATCTTGCACCAGTTATACATGAAGAGATCCATTTGCACCAGTTGTTTGCAAACCCAAATTTTTAAAGTAAAATTAAGAGGAAATCCCATTAAACTTTGTCGTAAGCCTTTTCCACATCCAGTTTTAGAACCATTGAAGGGGACTTGTCCTTCATTATTGAATTTAAAAAAGTGTACTTTTGTGAAAGAACAATGTTTTTTTTGTTATGGTCTTGGATGAAAATGCTACCATGGTATCATAGAGGTGCAGAAAAAACCCTTCCCAAAATCTTGCATCAATTCTAATTAGAGTTCCATGCAATTTCAATTCCATGTAAAAATGGTCTCTATTATGGTTATTATTCTTATATTATTATTAATATACATTGGTTCCATTGTGTTGTGGTGTAATGTTAATGGGGTTCTTTCAAAAGTTGGTAACCAAGACAGCTTATCACCCAATGGAGTTAAGACAGTGTATAAAACTATGAAATTCATAGGAACAATGTTATTTTCAAATGGCCATCCCTAGAAGGGTGGCACAACCAAACTAGGGATTAGTGATATCCTCAATTATCATGGTAAAATATATATATTAAAGGTTTGGTAAAAAATTTATCATATATATTTAATGAATTTTCAAGTGCAATAATTATGCAACCACTTGTGACATGTGGATTGAATTTGTAATATTGGAGTTGAAAATTTCTAGTTGTCACTATCCATTTGAAGCATACATAGATCAATCAAAATCTAGTTATTAAACAACACCAAGAATATAAGTAGTAATATTCACAATTATATTACTATTGTTTTACCATATAACTATTAATCTTTAATAATATCATCTTCCTTTCTCTTTACCTTCCTTACCTACAAAACATAATTGAATTGTCTTAACAAAATCAAAATGAGTATTATTTAATGTTGAATATTTGATAAAACTAATATTTTAATAAAAAATATCACAATAAATATTCTCAATAGTATACAATTTTTAACCTTATCAAATCTCTATACAAGTTTGTTATTAAAACTTGTATCTAAAAACTAAAATCATAAAATTGGCCCTACAATCTTCAACAATCAAGATCTAAAGTTGGTTAATTCTTTAGACATTCTTAAACTTTATCTATCATAAACTTGTTTTCTTAGACTGCATGAATCAGAATCGAGTAGCCACCCCCTATAAACTATAGTGTGCCTGGTAAAAAAATTCACATGACTGATGATGTTGGTGTGACACACCCTTCGATACCATGGGGATGGTGGGGAGACTAGACCTCATGACCTCTTGTCTATAACATGATTCTTTAGCCAATCGAGCTAGGCCCATCGCCCCTATCTATCATGAACTTAATGAAAACCTCAACATTGTATATTTAAAATGTTATAATTTAGAATTCCTATAAAAGTTTAGATAATTAATTGTAATCTGCAATGAGAAAATAAAAATATTATTCTCTATCCTTGAAACATGCAATCCTTATGAATTTTGACATTTGGATCAGATCTACTTGCAATCAAACATTATACCTTGTTGAAAAAATATCAAGATAACACATCATATAAGCCTCTAATATTTATGGTAATCCACCACCTTATCACATACATCTTTTGCATACTAATTACAATAAACCATCTTATCACATGCATATTTTGCATACTAATGAAAATCCACTACCTTATCATATACATCTTTTGCATACTGATAGTTTTTCTTAATAAGGTTTGTTAGAGGATTCTCTTAGTATACAAATGCTCTCATCAATCAAACTAAAGTAGGAGCCTTTGAATGGACAGCGTAAGCATAAAGGACCTTCAATAAATTAAAAGAGGTAATAATCTCTTGTCTAGTTCTTGCAATTTTGGATTTCTCACATTCATTTATTATCAAATATGATGCTTCCAAAGAAGGAATTGGAGTCGTTCTCTCTCAGAGGGGACACCCAATAGCATTTAAAAGTAGGAAATATAGGGACAATAAAAAGAGATCCTATATATGATAAAGAGATGTTAGCTATAATGCATTCCTTGGATAAATTTTGGAAATACTTAGTGTGCAGAAGATTTATGGTCAAGAAAGACCATATCAGTCTAAAATTATTCCTAAGCTAACAAAATTTGAATGAAAGGTAGAAAAAATGGGTGAGTAAAATACAAGCATATGATTTTTATTTTGAATATATTAAGGAAAAGAAGAATATTGTGGCAGATGCACTCTCTAGGAGATCTACACTATGCAATGTGTCCATCACATCAACTGATTGGAAGGATTGCATCATGGAGGAGTATACTAAGGATCCTTTTTCTACCAGATTCCTATAAGGCATAGAGAGGGATGACTGGTATGCAGTGGAAGAATGCCTAATACTATTCAAGAATAGGGCATTCTTTGTTTTAGGATATAAGGTAAAGGATAATTTATTGGAGGCTTACCATAATGTGCCAACATCATGGCACCCTAGATTCTACAAAACTTACTAGAATATCAAGGAAAGATTCTCTTGGAAGGACCTTAAGAAGGATGTTCTCTCACACATCAAGGAATGCATCACATGTCAATAGAACAAGGGGGCACAAGATTTTTCGATTAGGTTACTACAACCTCTTCCCATTTCAGAGCACAAATAAGAAATTATCTCCATGGATTTCATCATTGAATCACCCAAAGCACAAGGTAAAGTTTGCATATATGTTGTAGTAGACAGGCCCAATTACGTATGCTCATTTCTTTTCCATCTCTAGTGACTATAAAGTTTTGCAAGTTGCATGGGATACCTAAGAACATTGTTAGCAACATAGACATTCAATTCCTTAATGCTTTTTGGAAAGGGTTATTCCATATTATAGGCACCAAACTCACCCCTAGCACAAGATATCATCCCCAAATGAATGGGTAAACTAAAATTGTAAACAAGTGGTTAGAAGGATACTTGAGGAATTATGCCAATAGTTAGCAAGTAGATTGGATCAAATGACTACATTTGTTAGAATATTGCTATAAAACAACTCATCACATGTCCATTTTCATGTCTCCATTTAGATCACTCTATGGTTATTATGCTTTGGCCTTTATAGAGTTAGTCCTCCCAAACAATAGAGTTTCAACAACAAGTGATTTTGTGAACCAAATTCAAGATATTTTGAGAACTCTCAAGGATCATCTGCAAGTTTCCCAAAGTCAACAAAAGATATATACATATAGGAAGAACATATAAATATTATTTAAGGTGGGATATATGGTCTTTATAAGGTTGAATCCCTATAAATAGTTTTACATAAAGAAAGGTGGAGCAGAGAAGCTCAATCCTTAGTTTAATGGGCTATATATGATAACCTAGAAGATTGGAGAAGATGCTTATGAGGTATAGCTTCTAAAAGAAAACATGGTAACTCAGTAGCAAGAGATATATTGAGAACTCTCAAGATCATTTGTAAGTTTCCTAAAGTCATCAGAATATGTGTGCAGATAGGAAGCACATAGAAATGTCATTTGAGGTGGGAGATATGGTCTTTACAAGGTTGCAGCCCTATAGATAGTTTTCCATCAAGAAAGGTGGAGCAAAGAAGCTCAAGCCTAAGTTCTATGGGCTATATATGATCATCTAGAATATTGAAGAAGTTGCTTATGAGGTAGAGCTTCTAGCAGACAACAAAATCCACAATGTCTTCCATGCTTCATGTTTGAAGAATGTTTTGGGACTGAATATATCTCCTACTACTAAGTTACCACCACTTTATGGTGAGGGATAAATCATCCTTATTTCAGAAGCTATGATTAAGACTAGGGTAAAAAAAAATCTAAGGAACCAAAATATAACTAAGTATTTTTTTTGTTGGTAGGATTTTCCAATTAAAGATGCTACCTAGGAAGGACCTAAAATTTGAGAGCCTCCAAACTTGCATTTCTTGAGGACAAGAAATTTTGGGAAGGGAGGATTTGGCATGTCCCTTTTTTTGAAAAGATAGTTGTAGAGTGGAATTTGGGTATCCTACTGCATTCCTCCATAGGATCATATCTTGGCCTATAGTTTGGGGCATAAAATCTATAATAAAGGCCTCACAACATATCCAAATCTTGTGGGAAAAGGATCATATACCAAGAAGATATTTCCATTAGAAGAATGCCAATTCAATCGAGCACTATACCAAAGTCGAATCAATTCTTGGAATCCCTCTACATTCCTCCACAAGAGAATGTTTAATCTTGTAGTTTGGAACATAGCATCTATGATGACACTTTTACATCATATCCAAATCTTAAGAGAGAAGGATTAGACATCGAAAAGATTTTTCTATTAGAAGATGATTGTGCTAGTCAATTATGACCTACTTCCACAAACTTAAAGGATGAGACACCTTTGGATCATGCGGAAACAACGAAAAAAATTTAGGAAGTAGGGGAAAAGGAAGCGTATGGATAGGTCTACAAGGTGGCATGCTAATTCTGAAGGAATCTTCCTTGGCCTTAAGGACAACCTAATGTAGCATGCTAGAAATTCAAATTCTAGGCTTTGGTGCCATTTTGGTTCAAGGTTGTTCTATCCTTAAGGGGAAATTGTTATCATATAACTGTAGGAAGTTAATTCATGTAAGGGTGTGGAATTATTATGTCATTTTCTTATATTTATGAGCACTTGTGTTCTAAGTCCTTATGTGGACAAAAACCCATAAGATTTTGTGTTCATTGGACAAAAACCTAGTATTCACTAGGATCAGAGGATTAAAACCCTTTGGTTCCTGAGGGAATTCTCATTCAAGGATTGCATATAAGCTTCAAGTATTTTTTAAGGAGTAAATTATTAATGTTATTGTTGATCTATGATAATCTTACAATTCATTCTAAATCATTATTGTGAGGTGTAATTGATATATCATATATATATTCTAGAATTTATCTTGATATACTAGATTAAAATCTTTTTGTTCATATATTGAGGTGTGTTGAATATAATCTAAAAATTAGTCTTCATTGAAATTTTAGGTTAGAGGCATTACAAATCCTAAAAGTCTAAAAAATTGTTCTAGATTTAGAAATAATGCAAAAAATTACCACTTAGATTTTTTTATTATTTTCTCAACTTCTAACACCTAAGGGAAATATGAGGGTAGGACTAATGGAAAAACTTAGAAAAATTTGACAACTAAAGACCCATATACATACTTCACATATCAGTTATATGATATGGTAAAAGTAAGGATTAGGTATACAAAGAAACTAGGAATCTTGAGTAAAATTGACACTTTAATATTGGGTCTCAATAGGTTTTGTCTGGGAATGTGTGTCTCTTGTAGACACAATGAGAATACAGATATCTAGGAGCATGATAGGAGTTACTGTTCACATGGGTTTTTAAATGATAACTATTAGTGTGTGTAATAAATATTAGTTTATTGAGAAATAACTTAATATTATTGTGAGCATGTAATTGTGTGTTATTTTAATTTTATTATAGTAGTAGGGAAAAGGGACCTAATCCAACCAATTACAAAAAGCATTGAAACAACAACAAAAAAAGGCTAGGAAATAACACTAGTTGAACCAGCAAAAACAAAAAAGCCAAACTAATTACTGTTTAGCATCCACATGAGGGCACATTGGCCAAAATAACAAAAACCCAAGTCTAGTAGGCCACATAACCATACATGGTATAATAAAAAACATAAGAGGTAAACTTAAAACTAACCCATCTAGAGGCATGCATGCTAGAATTAAAATTAACCATAGACTCATAGGCCGCATAACCATTCATTTGAATCCAAAAAGAGTAGTATGAGATGAACATCAAAAAACACTAGAGTTTAAATACATACATAGAACTAAAGTACTAAAAATTCATAACAACAAAAACCAAAACCACAAGATAGGAAGAAATTATTTGGAATTGGAACTTAGCTCCCAATTGTCCCCAATCTAAGAGACAAAATCTCTCTAGTCAAGAACACCTTCAATAAATAGGTCCTTAGTATCTTCCTAGCTGCCCACCTTCTTGAGCTATTTTTTGATTTTTTTTTCCATAAACCGCACCAACCATTTCTCTATGCATAAGCCCATAAATAACCTTCATGAGAGTGGTAATGGATTTCTCCATGTCCCCCACTTGCACTTGCAAAAAAGTAATTTTTATTTTCAAAACATCAATTTGAGTAGCTTCTATGGAAGTAACAACAAGGGTGTTATATTCATCCTACCAAATGTCCATCCTAATAGACGCGATATCCTCCTCCCCTCCCATGTCCTCCTCCTCTTCCTCCAATTCATCTTCATGCACATCATTTTCAATTTCATCACTTTCCATTCCCTCACTTTCCTCTTCCAACATAGGTTCAAATTCCTCAATTGTTAGTGGCTCCTCTTCCTCTTCCACTATAGATTTCCCATTTCCTTTTTTCCTTTTTATCAGTGGAGGCCACCTTCTCTAGTCTAGTTGATATTTTTTCATCTCTTAAAGGTCCACAAAGCCTCTCTTCATTATCCTCATTCTAAAGACCTTCAAAATCTTCAAAAATAGTAATGGCATTTTCATGCTTTTGATTCTTGTTTGGATTTTTAGTTTTAGGGGATTCCAATAAAAGAGGAGAGTGATTTCTTTTTCTCAACATGGCTTTTATCCACTCCATCATAGGAGAGTTATCTTCAAGAATAATATTAGGCTTAGAGGTATATTTTTTGATACGGGGAGTAGGGTTTTTAATACTGGTTGAGGGGCTGCCTTTTGCTAGCTCAATCCTAGGAGTAAGGAGCCTAGGGTTAATCTCAAGAATAGGCTGAAATTTTTCCATAGGAATATAATTATTCTCATCATCATTTATGGGAGGGTCTTCCTGCCTAATGATTAAGGGGTTTCCATGCTAGTTATTATCTAGGACAAACTTGTAAAGGGCCATTATAAGCCTCTAGTATAGGGGAGGTGAAGCACCCTTCTCAATAATTTGTGGCAGAGTAAAAAGCAAATAAAAATGAAAATTTATTGTCATTGTGCCTAATGTGGTTCAAGATGGGGAAGTGGTATGCCTGATAGTCATATACCTTCCTTCTAAAGTAAAATAGCACATGACAAACATAATAATCATGGTAAAAGGTGGAGGAAGATCAAGTCGAGCATAACCATTCCAGAATCTCATCAACGCATCCCCTTCATGTAAGAATTTCTCAACAAAGCCTTGATATTGCCCACTGCTTTTTTCACCACCCTCTTGCCTTCATTTTCTAAGCTAGTGGCCTCAACAATAAGGTGGGTCATCACTTCAAACTTCATAGCTCCTACTGGCACATGGATATCCTTGCAAGAATTGGTAAAATTGGAGGCTAGCTTCTCATTGTAGCCATGCATGGCTTAAAAGAAGGAATCCATGCCAAAATTTCTAAAAATATTCCACACATCAACATTCTAGTTGAGGGCATCACAATTGGGTGGTTTTTTATGCTTTATTGGACCTCCCACTTTAGTAGAATACAAATTTTTCAAATCCTTTTTCAATTTAGCACCCTTCTTCATACCACACCCTAACTCTTTGATGCTCATGTATAAAGAAATTCTACCCCTTAACTTGCAGACAAAGTGATTGTTGATAGCGAGAATTAAAAGGTTTCTTATGATACTTTGATAAATCTACTAAATAATAGTTTTAAAACTCATGAGCCCAAGGACAATCAAGAAATTATTATTCATCACCTTATAAGATCTTTCTAGATTAGAGATAGCAATCCTAGCCTCATAAATGAGGCATGAAGAAACATATGACACATTGATTAAATTTGAAAAGACCAATGCATTACCATTATAAATAATCTTTTGATACAAAAGGTACTAGAAAATTATGGTATCATTAATAATTTCCTCATTTATACCATCCTTATAACTATCCATCATTTGAAAAATACCAACCCTACTATAATTAACATTTGAGTCTATCCTCACCTTTCATTCTAATGAGATATTTCAAACTAGCAAGTCCCCCTATCCAAAAATTAGATATTGTAATAATTTTCATATTTTTCTTTTAATAAAGTGTCTTTTATCCACCTTGGCAACATCACATACTCTCATGTCTAATTTTGACAATTTAGAGCTTCATTAGCAGCAACATTTGCAGAATAGTTACCTTCTTTGTAAACATGTTGAACCTTACAAAATGTAAATGTTTTCACAAGAAGTTTGCAATTATCTATAATACCCCTTATTTACTAAGGCACAACATGATCACCTTTCATAATGTCAACAATGAGTTTGGAGTCTCCTTCCAAGATAACCTTTTGATATCCTAGTTCTTTCAATTGATTGATACCTCCCCAAGCAACCATTACCTCAACCATATTGTTTGAGAAAATCCCAAGGTTTTCCCCATAGACTATTATGCAGTTTCCTTGGTGGTTTCTTAAAAGACCTATAGCCCTTTCTAAACCAGTATTGCCTTTAGATCAACCATTGAAGTTACACTTAACCCAATCAATCTCAAGAGGAGACCAAATAGTGTTTCTTCTAGTGATATAATTGGACCAACTGACTTTTGTGAGGTCCTTTTTGAGGCCCCAAATTTTCTTAATTTTGATCTCCTTCTAAGAAGGCATTACCTTTAAGAGGGTGTACCCCCCACTTCCATATTTCTAAATTTGGTTCTTGATAGCTATGCATAATTCTTTGTTGTTTCTTGTTGTCTCCAAAAATATCTTGTTGTTTCTCTCCTTTTATATCCCCCAAGTTATGAAAGGGGGACTTGACTCCAAACATCTAATAATTTTGTGGGAGTAAGGATAGATAGACCAATTGTCAATAGAAATATTTATTGAGGGAGGAGAGACCCATTTAGTCATCAACAAGGGGAGAAAGAAAGACCATATTTCTTTGGAATATGAGTAGTGGAAGAACATACGCATTATAGTCTCCTCATTTTTGCAAAGGAAGCATTTGTTAAAAATTTAGAACCCTCTTTTGATCAGATTATTAGTAGTGAGGATTTTGCCATGGGTAGCTGCCCACTAGAAGCACTTAACTTTAGGTATCAATATTTTTATCTATACTTGGTTACATTGGAAGCCATTGCTAGCAAATAAATATTTTCTAACTCAACATATTCTATCTTTATAGAAAAACAACCTAGAGAACTCTTGGCCCATATTCATTAATTCTTCCTATCTTTTGAGAAGAAGACAACCTCACCAATTATTTAGTATAATATTTGCATTGTTGTATCCTAGTTTTTCTATCTCCCTCCCCTTAGGGAAACTCACATTGGCAAGTTGTTAAAGTTGAGCCAATGAGGCTCCAACTCTTCCCAGTTAATATAACCAACAACCTATTTACCACAAATCCTAATGAATATTTGTTTTATTGGATGAAGGTGATCAACAGATGAAATAAGGGGACCATTATTCCAACCATTGTCCCAAAATTTAGTGTCATTTCCATTACCAATTCATTTCCTCACTTTCATTTTAAGCAAACTTATGATTTTGAGAAGTTTTTTCCAAAAAATAGAACCATAAGGTAACTAAGGTACTTGAGAAACACCCCTGATCTCTATTTCTTAGATACTTAGCTTTATAATCATAACCCAATCTTTGAATCCTTCCACTAGACACCACTCGATTTCAGCTACAAGAGCTTTGTTAAATGGTTTGATTCTTCTTATACCAAGGCCTCCTACACTTTTAGGAAGACAAACTTTTTCCCAAACCACCAACGCCATTTTTTTTCTCTCACCTATTCCCAAGCACAATATTTTTTTTGGATTTGTTCAATCTTATCAACAATAAAAGTAGGGATATTGAATAGGGATAGATAGTAAACTGAGTTATTTTGTAGTGAGGCTTTTAGCAGTTGTAGCTTCCCAACTTGACTTAAGAGTTTACCCTTCCAACCAACTGATTTCTTTTGGATTGTCTCAATAACGTCCTTCTAGTAATTACTTTCAAGTCTTTTATAAATAAGAGGCGGGCCTAAGTAATGAGGAGGTAGAGAAACTTCTTGACATCCTAGGATACAAAAAACATTGTCTTTCACAATTTGTTTTGAATTGAAAAAGTATATCATTCTCTTTTTGTAGTTAATATGTTGACCTAATGAGAAGTAGGAGGGAGAGTAGAAGTAGCCTTAAATCCTTTTAGCACCCTCATGTCCAAATTTTTTTGAATATTTCTTCAAAGGACTTCAGCCACAATAATGAATATATTAGGGGAGAGAGGGTCCCTTTGCCTAAGGCCATGACCACAAGAGAAATCCCCTTAGGAACCCCATTCACCAAGATAGAGTGTTTCAGAGTGGTAACAAAAGTAGTGATAAGTTTGAAAAACCTGCCATTGAACCCAAATTGTTTGAGGATAACAAACATCAAAGGCTAGGACACTCTGTCATAAGCTTTAGAGATGTCTAGTTTCAAGGCCATCCCATAGTTTTTACTAAGTTCCATAGAATGGAGAACCTCATGAGTAGATATAGCTGCATCCAAAATGTGTCTTTCTTGAATGAAACCTTTTTTATTTTTAGCTATCATTTTATTCAGAACAACTTTCAATCTGGTCACAATGATCTTAGAATTTTTCTTATAAATAGTATTACATAGACTAATAGGTTTGAAATCATGCATGGAGGAAAAATCATCTTTTTTCAAAATGAGAAAAATAAAAGTAGCATTAAGTTGGTTGAAAAGTCTATCCAAACAAAAGAAGTCTCTAGCAACATTTAGAAGGTCTTTATTCACTGTATCCCAGAAGTTCTAAAAAAAAGCTAGAGGAAACCCATCGGACCAAGGGGCCTTGTAGGCTCCAAAAGAGAAAACAATAGACTTCAACTCCTGAAGAGAATTTTTTTTTGTCAATTCTTTTAGATCTTGATCAGTAATCACCTTAGGAATTACTTGGAGGATATCATCAAACTCCTACGAAGCAACATCAGGTTCCTTCTAGAAAGTTGAGAAAAAAGTAACTTCATCAACAATTTATTTTTCATTATTCACCATATTTCCATCATCTTTAAGAAGTTGTCTGATCATGTTTCTACTTTTGTGTTTCATAGTAGATTGATGGAAGAATTTGGTATTCTTTTCCCCTTTAGATAGCCATTGGATTCGAGATTTTTGTTTCTATAAAATATCCTCTTGTTTGTTGAACTTAAACCATTGAGCCCTTAGGTCACGTTCCTTGTTGCAAGTATCTTCATCAACCACTCCTATCTCCATCAAATTTTTCATCTCCTTTAAGCTGTCTCCAATAGATTTTTTTTAAGAAGATGTTTCCAAAGGAAAACTTATTCCAACCCTTCACTCTTTCTTTAATCCTTTTTAGTTTATTAGCAAGGAAAAATATTGGGGTGCCAACAATAGGTTGATTCCACCATATTTATACTGAGGATTTGCAATCTAGGTGGAGAGTCCACATAATTTCATATCTAAAAGGGAACGGTCCAAGTTAACTATATTATTATTTCCACTAAGTAGGATAGCATTGTGATCAAACCAAGTTCTAGGTAGAGCAATTAAGGTGAGGTTTTGGGAAATATTCCAGTTAGTAGAAACCAAGAACCAGTCAAGTTTAACTTGAATCAGTTGGTTACCCATTATCCTATTAGACTAAGTGTAAAGAGAGCCAAGAAAGGGAATATCAAATAGCCTAAAAAAATTAAGGAATCTTTCCAAATCCATCATACTATCAAAGAAATCCTTTAGGCCCCTCAACTTCTCTAAGGGTAACAGTGGAGAGTTGAAGTCTCCACCAAGCATCCAAAAATCCTCCATGCTTCTTCTTATGTTGCCAATCAAAAATTCCCAAAGGACCAATCTATCCAAGCGGAAATTTAGGCCATAGATATTTATCAACTTCCATTTCTCTAAAGTGATAAGGTCTTCAAAGGAAACCATTAAGCAATTCTTACTAGAGAAACCCATAGTACCCTTAAGTCTAGAGGGATTCCATAGAGTGGTAATACCCTTGAAGCACCTTCAACATCGCTCAAGAAATAATTAGCACCAAGCCAAAAATTCTTAACAACCTTTTCAAATATTTCCTTCTTCATTTTCATTTATTGAAGGAACAAAATGTCGACTTTATTATTAGCCAAACACATTTTAACCAAGTGTTGTTTATAGGGACTATTGAGGTCCATTATATTCCAAGAGATTATCTTCATAATCACTAGCTAGAAAAATAACATCACCTTGATGTTGTTATAGTGGAGGAAGAAACTCCCCTTACTTCTTCTTAGACTAAGTTGGCCCAAAAGTGAGGGGTGATCCCACAATACTAGTTTACAATTTTTGGCCAAACTGGGCACTAACCTAATATTTTTTAACTAAATCTTCACTTTTAGGCTCCTATAGCGGCTAAACCATGAGGAATTTGAAGATGATGCAAAATAGTGATTTGTGATGTCTTATCTATAGATTCTAAATATATATTTTTCAAATATTTTGGAATCAGATTGCACTTCTTTTTCCATCTCCTTCGAAAACTAGTTTTTTTTTAAAACAACATTTTGAAGGAGTGATTTCTCACTGTATACAACATAAATTTTTTGGTATGAAGGATAAAATTCTAGTTTCTTCAAATTTAGATTTGTAACTATGATATCTAGCACTTTCATTTGGTTTCATAGTGTTTTATCAAATATTTTTTCCTTAATCAATTTTTGAAATCAAACCAATTAAAATTCAAACATAGGAAAATTGTAAACAACATAACTTTTTTTGTATGTATCAAAATTCAATTTATTTTTTAATGGATCAAGGACATCAATACCCAGCTTCAACATATTTTTTAAAATTTTATTTTGATAATTTTCTATTTTTCCACATGTGTAGAATAGAGAGCTTGATTTTCAATGAAAACCCTATGTTTAATAAAACTAGAAAAACACATACATAATAAAACCAAAACATATTAAAATTATATTCGTTGGATAACTCATTCTGAGGAATACCATCTTCCTGTCGAGTTTGTGAAGTCTCCTCCATTTTCATCCTCAATCTGAGCTTCGAAGGGCAAAAATCTGGAGTATTTTTGTGTCATAGGGTGGGAAGGTGGGAAAAGGGGGGTTCGAGCTAACCCCCTTCCCACAATGGGAATTGCAAGTTCCCACATGCAAATGGGTTCACTCGAACCTTGGTTCGAGTGAAACTCTTTGGGGTTCATTCAAACCAAGAGTCTGCTCGAACCCCCCAAAATGATTTTTTTTTGAATGGGTCATTTTTTTGGAAGTTTTCCTTCCTCACTTGAATTATAAACCACTTTTTTGGGTTCACCCTGAGTTGAAGGTCTTTTTTCTTATCGAAGCAATGCCACAAATAATTTATTTATTTCTTATTTCCTTCTAAGATTGTCTACCAACCTTATTCCCTCCTCCAACATCTAGTTTCTTCTACTTTTTGGACTTACTGATAGCTTGGATCCAACCATCATCAGTAGCCTCATCTATAGGGGAGGACAAGAAGCCCAACAAATCCATAGATTCCTTCAAGTTCTTTCCTTCTTTTTGAATATAATGGGATAGACCATCCCCTATTTTTTTCTCTAGAGAAGAGACCAGAGAAAAAAGGATCCATATTCTAGAAAATTTGAGAGACAATCTCACCTTCCTCAATAAATTCATAATTATCTTCAAAGTGATGAGTTGGATTTCCTTCCAAGTCCATTCTTGATTCTAATCCTGCAGGGTATTCTTCTACTATTTTGGCCTCTTCTACCTCTCCATTCTCTTCTTGAGACACCTCAACTATATTTTGTTTTAGTCCATTTGTAGAAACAACTCTAAGTTTGACCCCAATGGAAATATGTATTGACACTTCGATGTTATCCTTCAAGGGGTTGTGAGGTAGACCACCAAGGGGGAAACCTATTCTTCCTTAGCACTACTTTTTCCCTTAGGGTGAGTCTCAAAAGCAGAGTGCATGATCTGATAGCCTTGTTACCGACAAGTAGTTCCTTCTCAAGGAAAATATGAGAAATTATAGGAGCATTCACAGACTTAGCTTCATTAGTGGGTTGAACAGAAGGCATTTTCATAGAACCTACCTCCTCACTTTTCAATTTTTGAAACCTCTGATTAGAAGTACCTTGTAGATGACCAAATTTCTTGCATGTTTGACAATATACTCTAGCAATTTCATATTCCAGAGTTTGAGACTAGTTTCCAAACTTCGACTTCAGGGCAACTCAAGTTGGAAGAACAATATTAACTACCACGTTAACACATATCCTAGCAAAGACCAATCTAGAATTTTCTTGGATGATTTTTTCTACTATTAGAAGACTTTCAAAGTAATTGTAAATCCCCTTGAAGATACCTAAATTCCTAAATTCTAAGGGTAGCCCTAGAAGACACACCTAGGTTGGGGTAACCGCACCCAAATCAATAGTTGGGTCAAACCTCGGTTTCCACTTGCACAACAACATAAAGTTCTTAAATCCAATGTCATAGTCCCAAGGTCCCCCCCATAAGAACCTTAATAATGTCCCATACACAACAAAACTAAAGAGGAAAGACCTTTGGTAAAAGAACTAATAGTAACACTTCATTTTAAATTCTAGAGAAAGTCAACCCATTGCCTTACTTGGTCAATATTTGGGTGGTACACCAAGAATTTACCAAGTAGAGATAGATTGATACCATCCATCACCTCAATCATAAGTTCTTTAGGAACATCAACTTCCCAACCATCTATTGAATGGGAGACAAATTTTGTATTCAACCTAGCCATAGCTGGAGAACCTCTACCAACCAGCTTATCCATGAATTAAACATGGTCTTCTTTAGATAAAAATGTCTCCAAACGAAGAGGAGGTGATAGAGGTGATGTGTCGGTTGTACCAGCTATCATTCCCACTAAAGGAGGTGCAACGAAAACAAAAGTTGTACCATGTTCAGGAAAAACATTTTTGGAAGCAACGAAAATAAGAACAGTGCCAAACTTGGGAACAACATTCGTGGATGGGGGAGCCTTGCTAGGCCCCCCACTTGATCAACCCATCAATCAATCAATCAAACCCTAAAAACTAGTAGAAATTCAAAAAAGTAGAGAACATGAAAGTTGTAGAGCATTTTCCGTAGATGTTATTACTCCATGTGTGATTTGTTAACACAACTAATGTAGATATTTAGAAGTGAATAGGAGGGAGAGAATAAAGGTGGTTGAACGGACCACCTAGATTTATTGTGGGAATTTAGTGGATTTATATAGGAGTTAGACTCTAGGGTAAAATCAAGAGGTTGGGTTCACAAAGAGGGGAAGTTTCGAGCAAAAAACAAATCGTAGAAAACACATATGTGTTATGTTTCGAGTATCCAAGACTAAATAATTGTGTATGCATTATGCTTCCAATATGCACTAAAAAACGTGTATGTGTTTATATAACGCATACACATTTTATAGTATTGAGTTCTTATTACAAGCTTCCCAAAAATTATAATTTTAAATAAATTTAATTTAATTATTATATTTATTTTTTATTTCTTGTGAATGTAGGTTTTTCACCAAAAATCAAGTTCTTTGTTCAGCACATGTGGAAAAATAGCAAATTATCAATTTTTTTATAAAAAAATATTAGTGCACTAGATATTGAAATCATTGATCCAACAAAATAATAATAATTGAATTTCAATACAAACAAAAAAATTTATGTTGTATACAGTCCACCTATGTATGAATTGTAATTGGTTTGACTTCAAAACTTGATTAAGGAAAACATATTCAATAAAACACTATGAAACCAAATGAAATCGCTAGATATCATAGTTACAAATTTAAATTAAAAAAAAAATAGAATTTTATCGTTCATGAAATTTTTTTTATGTTGTATACAGTGAGCATTACTCCTTAAAAATGGTGTTTATTAAAAAAACTAGTTTTCGAAGGAGATGGAAAAAATGCAATTTGATTTCAAAAAAATTGAAAAAAATATATTTAAAATCTAAAAAAAATATGTCACAAATCACTAGTTTGCATCATCTTCAAATTACTCATGGTTTAGCTAGTATAGGTGCTCAAAAGTAAAAATATTATGGTTTTAAGGCTTAAATCATTATATTTTCTAAAAATATGTGATTTTAGCAAAAATCAAAATCTCCCAAAAATTGTAAACTAGCATTGTAGGATCACCCATAATTCATCTTTACATGTATGTGTTTCATAATATGTATGTATTTTTAAAATTTTGAATTCTCAAACCACATGTTGCCTCAGTTTTAGGCTTGGGAAAGGCTTGGCAACCTGACCCTTAGCCTTTGACCTGCAACTAAAAAATTAAGGTAGGTTCAAGAGAAACGTCCAACTTTGGTAGTATAACTGATGAAATTTTATTCCGAATTAATCTACGAAATTAAAACCCATTATAGAAAATGATGTCTAGTTTCCAAGAAAATAATTTTTGTTAAGATTGGGTTATGTTTTTATTTTTTAATTAATTTCTAAGAAAATTGGTCTATAAACTTGAAATATCAAGCTTTTTTTGTAACACCCCTCCGTTTTGATTTTTGTTCAAGTTGCTTTATGCTATGTTGGTTGCAGTTACTTTGATACTGGATATATTTTGTTATGATGTTTTGATTGTTATTATTGAGTGACAACTATTATTGTGGGATGTAGTTATCTGATTTTGTTTCACATGCATTATGGATTAATGATGTTGTAGAGTTAACATGAGATGTTATTATGATATTATTGGAATTATGATGGAAGTGTCAGTTTCGATGAGTGTATTGGTGAAGAAGACGGTTTCGCATCACTCGCTTGCGAGCGTCCTACGAATCCGTAATTCTTTATTCACGGTGTGTATTATATGTTGGATATATTGTATGATGTTGTTTACTTGGTTGCAGGATTGCAGGTACATGACATCGACTCCACCTGGCTTCACAGGTTTGAGCGTGTCGATCCAACGGTTAAGTTGAACGAGAGATAGTAGCTAGGTAACATGTGTCAAGTCTATACCCTACCCTTAGTGTGTCATCAATTGTGTGTGTCAAGTCATTGTCTGTCTTGCTTTGATGTTATTTAATTCTGAAGCATTCTTGAGTTGGAAATAGATATTTAGAATAATTGCATTTAAATCATGTTGATGGTTATTTAATTTAAATAATGCAATGTGGATAAAAGTTTATACTTAAATTAATTAATTATATTTAGTTTATTTAATTAATTAAATTTAATCCAAGGGGTTGAATTTAGTTATTAAATAATTAAATTAATTAATTAAACGTGATGCAAGAGAATGAAAGGAAATAAAAGAATTAGAATTAATTTTGGAATTTAATTCCAACGTGTGAGAATTAAATTAGAAATTGTAATTAAATGTTTATTTGGGAAATTGGTTGCAACTTTGAAAATTAATTTATTATTTGAAATTTCATTTTAAATTGAAAGTGGGTTTTGAAAAGTGAAATTGAAATTGAAATTAAAATTGAAATTGAAAGTGAAATCGAAATTGAAAATTGAAATTGAAATTGAAATATCTAATTTGCATGTAATGTGAATTAGGGTTGTAAATATTGAAATTGAAATTGAAATTGAAATATCTAATTTGCATGTAATGTGAATTAGGGTTGAATTAGGTATTTTTGATTTATAAGAATATATGTTTTTAATTTTAGAAAAGGGAGTTTTTAGAAAAATACATTTTTACAGCAGGAAAGAAACTTTGGAAAATTTGCACAAGGGTTTAAAGAAAGTTTGATTGTAGAATGGATTGAAGAAAAGATTGTTTGTATTTGTTGGATTTTGGATTGGATTCATTGGAGGATTGAAGAAAATTCAGGAAATCTTTGGAGGAGGCTTGCAACAAAAATTCATCTCTTCCTGTAGCTTCTTGTACCAGGTTTTCCTCTTTGTGTTTTATTGTTCTTGATTGTTTTATTTAAAATAGTATTAATTAAAGATTTGTTTGTTAAATCTGTTTTAGAAAACAAGTTTGATATTAGAAGAAAATAATTAAATAAATTTACAGTCTTTGCTTGTGAAAATTCTTGAGTGAAAATTGTGAAAACCTTAGTTGAATTTAAAATTATTTGGGGAAATCAATTTTGTTGTTATTGAAATCAAACATAGAGATTGAACAATGCATTTAGAATGTTTTTAGAAAATGAAACCCTTTGTTATTTTTAAAAATCGGATTTTAAAATCTGCAGTATAGTTATATTTTCATGGTAAAATGGTCTGGTTGCGCCACCTATAACTTCACTTTTACAAACTGGGTTTTCAAGAAATTTAAAGGGTTTTTGCATTTTGAAGTTTTATTACTCCTGTCCAAAAATGGGAAATACCCAGATCGTATTTTTTGAATTATGCTTGAAATATGAGACTGCTGTTATATTATTTTCCCATGGCTATTCTGAAAATAAAATAATAATAAATTGATATTTATAAATATTAATATTTTAGGTATTGTTATTATAATATTAAAATATTATCTAATAATATTTTATATTATAATTTATAATACTAAAGTATTATATTTATTTATATTATTTTAAATAAAATTTGTATATTTTATTAGTGGAATTAATTTTATAAATGTATGGGGAAATTATTGTTTATTTTAAAATGACATGTTAAAGTTTAATTGAAGGAGTTAAATATTTGATTTAGATAATGCATAATTTAAAATTTAGTTGTGGAATTTAAATTCATGTGTGAAAGGTCCACTTATTAATTTGATTTAATTGGATAAATATATATTTATATTTTGGAAAATTAGTGATAAGGGATATTTTATTTTGAATTAAACAATTTAATATTCTGTAAAGAATAGAAGAAATGTTAATGATTAAATATATTTAAATATATTAATTTATATTTAGTAGATATATAGTGAAGGTATATATCCATTTGAGAGAATAAATAATATTTTATATTATTTTATTTTGTTGTTTGTAAATTGGGTATTATTAGTGTTTTAAAAAAAATGATTAGTATGTGTAGAAAATATATAGAGAAAGATATTTTTTTAATAGAAGTAATTACTTGATTTAAAAGAAAATATTTATTTTGTTAATATGATTGAAGAAAATATATTGAAATGTATATATATATCCATGAGTATTTTCAATCAGTATTTACCTTGTTTTAATTGAGTGCGTGTAATTTAGCTTTGCATGAAGAATTTAAATGATAAATTTTGAATGTATGGTCAAAATTGATAAGGAAAAAGATATTTAAATATATTGAAGAATTATAGAAATATTTATATTTAAATGTTTGTTTTATTTAATGAGATTTAATTAGAAACAATATGAATGCGTGGCCAAATAGACAAGCCAAAAAATATTTTTTTATACATTGATGAAATTGCATGTTTTTAAATGGATGGTTGATGAGACATAGACTCCGGATAGAAAATTGGAAAAGATTGTTTGCAATAGTGTTAGGTTGCATTAGAAGTAAATTTAGGAACTATCTCTATTGAAAAAGACAAATAGTTATTATGTTTTATTTCCATAGAACAAATTAATCGTTATGATTCGAATATTAAAGAATCTATATAATTGAGTTTATTAATATACATGTTTGGTATATATATAATATGGAGCATGTAAAATATGTTAAGGGTAAATTCATTATCGTATTTCGTTTTTATAAGATGTATGCAATGCATTATTGAATAGAGATTTAAAAATGGATTGATTAGTGTATATGGAAAATGGATAGAGAAACAATATGTTATTATATTAAAGTGATTGAATGTGTTAAATAGAAAATTAAATGAGATGTAAGATTTGGTTAGGAAATGGAAGGAGTTTACTTGCATGGATTTGTGTTGATTTAAAAGTAAATTAAGAAGTTTTATTGATGAGGCAATCAATTATATTATTTATTAATTTCTATTTAGATTAATTGAATCATTATGATTGGATTATGAAAGAGATATGGATTTAGTATATCCAAAAGTAGTATCTTCCTCATGCTTATCTTAAAAGATTTAATTCTTTGTATTCAGTAAAGGGGAGTAAGTTTAATTATTTTAGATTTTCAATAATAAAAAAGGAAATAGGGGTTATAATTATTTTAGATGATTTACTTATCATGTCTTTGACTTTGTCAACACTACCTATTGAATGAGTATGGATTTAGGAAATCCAAATATTAGATTTGATTGATGACTTGAATGCTTTTGTTGCTATGTCGTCAAGTTGCATTGTTGGTTTTGGGATTTAGTGTTAGTCCTAAATTATAAGTCTTCCAGAAGAACTAAGAGGATAAGGGTTGTTGAATTTTTATGCCATCCAGTTGTTTCCCTTGGGTAGTGCATGGCGTCTTTTCAGTTTTACCCGATTTTCATGAACGGGGATGTTTGCACCTCCTTGTTTAGGAGCGGATTATGGGATCCGTGTCTCCTTGTATGGAGTGACCTTGTTATGTGGTTTTATCTTGTTGCCTCCTGTGAAAGGAGTGGACTATGTGTTGTTACCTCCAAGATGTTTGGAGTGAGATATTTTGTACCTCCTGTGAAAGGAGTGGACTATGTGTTGTTTCCTCCAAGATGTTTGGAGTGAGTTTTTATTATTTGTATCCTTCTTGTGTTGGAGTGGATTATGATGCCTAGTTGGTATGCACTTGTGGTTCCCTTGGTGGATTGTTTGGATGTGTGTTGTCGAATAGAAGAGTGGCTTCTGTTAGGCACCAGAGCCCAAAGAGGTAAACTGGATAACCTTCAGGAGTGATTTAAACAAGTGATAATTAAAATAATGTACTTAGAAGATTAGGACTAACTTCACATTAATCAAGATAATTTAATCCTCACTCATAGACGCAAGGGCTTGTTTAGACTTGGGATGAGTGAGAAGGCCTGGAATGGCAAGATCAACTATCTAGTTTTTGCGAGAGGTAGTTGATTCCGCATGAGTGAGTATGAGTGCCGGGATTCGGTTGAGGCCACCAGGATTACTTGTGCCGGAGCCTATGAAGAATGCCCAAAGGAGATCTCATGACAAACTTTGCGATGACACTCTATCTATGACAACTGTTGTTAATTGTTTTATGTGTATGGTTTTGTGAGCATACTTGATTATTATTATGTCTGGAAGCAATATGACCTATATCAGTGATGTTGAGTTGTATTTGACTTGTACTTGTATTGTATTTCATTTGTACTTGATTCGTACTTGTATGGTGAATGAGTTGTACTTGTTAATTCTTTTGGTTGGTTATAACAATGTGAGTCAGTATGAGTCTGCCTTTGGTTAGAAGTAGTAGATCTTTGTCCATGTTACTTTGTTATTATCTCCTAGCATGGGGGGTGGGCCTTCGGGTACCACATTGGTTGGGTGGTACATGCACCAAAACCGTTGGGTCCCCATCTATCTTCAGTACTTGGTGGCGAGACATCCAAGTGGACAGCTCGAGGTTCTTGTTGTATTATCTTGCATTGTAATATTTTAATTTGTATAAGTTATTTTATCCCTCTTATGATTATGAGGTGGAGTTATGTAATTGTAATCTTTTGTACTACTGCCTCATTCTGGGAATGAGTGATGTAACTATTGGATCAAGATAATGTTTATGAGATTGTATCTTGGTTGATTATCTTATTATGTTATGTGGTATTCTTATGATGTATGATGTTTATATCATAAAGTTCATAATGATATGGTTATATGTAATATGTATGTGTGGGTTTAAGTAATCCTAACCTTGTAGCCTTAGAGGTTGTTGTTAACTGGTAAGTGAATGTGTATGTTAAATGCACTTTATAAAAAAAAAATTGGTTCGCTTATGATGTTAATTGCAACTTCCTTTAGGGTTGCAAGGTGGGGCATTACATTTTTTATTTTTTAATCTTTTTTTGGTTATTTTTTGTAAATAAAATTATATGAGATCAATCTTCAGACAATTCTCTACACAATGAAAAAAAAAAAAAAAATGTTTAGTTTAGGTCCTACTATGCTATTTGTGCACGTTGATTTTTTAAAACAACAATTAGGACCAATAAAAATTCAATATAAAAAAAATATTTAGATAAAAATTATAAAAAAATGTCCTCCTCAATCTTCATGTTGTAAAATATCTTTCCCCAAAAGTAATTACAAAAATACTTTTATTTAGGTCAAAAAGTGGTGTTTGTACATGTGCATGGTATGGTTAAAAAAAAAAAACTTTTAAAAAATAGTTTTTATACATTCCTATCAAAATGTAATTTCTATCATATGGGTATTTGAATAAATTACCTATTTGAAAACTAGATTCAAAATACTAAATTTAATATTACTAACTTTTTTTAAGATTCTTTGTGTAAGTGCTTCAAATTTCCAGTCCAAGTGTGACAAATTCTAAAAAACAGCAAAAACACTTCCACCTATTTGAGTTTTTTGTGGACCCAACTTCTTTCATTGATCCTCTAGATTTGTAATATCTTATTGAATAAATGTGGCATGGAATATAATATAATTATAACAATATTATTATTGTATTTTTAATTGATCAAGTTGCACAGATTTCCAACATGGTATTAGAGAAAGGTTGGTCATTCATCGATAATAGTTGAGAATTGTAATCTCATTTTTTTTTATTTGTAGTTCATAGATTTTAGGTATCGTTTTGTTTGCATTAGAGAAGTATTGATCATTCTCAAGGTGTAATCAGGTCTTGGGTGCAAAATTTAAGGTGGAACAACAAGAACATAAGCATTTAAAAGAGTTTGGAGCAACCTCATAAAAATCAACATATCTTTCTCATTTCTTAACAAAAATTGATGATTCAAATTGTATTAGAATGTTGAATAACAAGAGAAGAAAACATATAAGTTATTTAAAAAATAATTTGTGAAAGTTAAAAGTTGTTAAGATAAGGAAAGAGATATTTGAGTATTTGTCGAGTGTTCATTACAACTTCAACATATCAAAATTTCCTATAATCAATTGGGAAATAGCATTCAACTTTCAAACTTGTAAGTATCTTCGTTCAAACTTCTACACACGATAAGATGCAATAAATTCATGACAGGCATTTAATTTTATGTTGAAGTATAATTTTTTTTATTACTAATTTGGTCTAAGTTTATCAATATTGAGTCAAACTCATAAGTAGTAGTGTCTTTGCTAAAAACATTATTTTTAATTGTTTTGATAGAATCAATTTTCCATATAATGGGATTTGAATAATGTCAATGTGTCAAAAGGGTTAATCAAGGTGTATTATAAGTGGATCCCAACACCTTCAATTTTCTTTTGATTAAGGGGAAGTTATGGATAAATTAAGTTTCACTGAGAAATTTGAAGGTGGATATTTTTATAGATCAAAAATAAAAATGCAGCTACACCTAATAGAAAAATATCTTTGGGATATTATCGAACTAAAATCGGTCTCACCAAACCACGCAAATGAACTTGCTAAGTGGAATATCAAAAATAAAAAAGTTAGACTATTATCCTCAACTTTTCAAAACATACTTACACCATGTGTATTTCATTAAATTTGCAAAAGATATTTGAGTCATTAAAAAATCTTCAAATTTGAAGCAAAGATTGTATAGATTGAAGATGGATAAAGGATAAAAATGATCAATCATATAAGTAAATATTTTCTCTCTTAATGAGTTAGCTGACATTAATGAGAAAGTATAAGATGATGATGTAAAATCAATACTTTTGATAGTGTTCCTAAGAGTATGTTTGGTATGGTGTTTACTTTAAGTAAGATACAAATTAGTCTTGAAGGAGTAATCTCTACTCTACTTGATCAAAACAAATGCTTACAACTAGCAGAAGTATTACATGTACATAAAAATGAAAAGTACAAATCAAAACATGTTCCTCTAAAAGGAAAAATCAACTGTTACTATAAGTGTGGAATGAGGTAAATAACATAATACACTTCTTAATAAGACATTATATCAAAGACAACTCAATTTGAACTAAATCAAAGCAGTAATCAAATGAAAGCGTCATATTGTTCTCTAACCTCAAAGATTTATTAAACCACTATTGCTCTCAGATTGTTAAGCATTATGATTGTTAAAATGACTATCTGAAGAACGAGATGATACTAAAATGCAATACTAGATGATAAACAATGTAAACTAGCATGTATGAAACAAATAATTGCAGCTACAGAAGGCAGCCATGGATGTGAAGCTTGATTGTTGAATTGTTTGAATGTTGATACTTGATGCTTGATGTCTGGATTCCTGCAGAGTAAGAGTGCAAAAGCTTAATTATCTGGATCCTTTTCTTGGTTGAATGAGGCTGTATTTATAGATTTCTTGGCTGTAGAAATGCACAGGGAAAGCTTTGAAAGGCTTGGATTCAATCTGGAGAATTGAATGGTGAGAGATGGAGGAGATTGAGAGAAAGATGGAGATTGTCTCTACCCATGAAAACACCAAGCAAGAGAAGAGGAAAAATTAATGGAAGAAGATTGAGAGATCAAATTCCAAATTTGTCTCCAATTTGTCTCCAAAACTTCCCGTGAAGTTTCAATCAATTAATTTGACATATTTTTGACATAAATTAGACATGGTTTAGACATAGGAAATCTAATTCATTTTTGAGAGAATATGGATGGAATATTCTTTGTGCAACAATTCAAATATTTTGATTTATTTGAATAAACAAAGGAGAGATAAATAATTTAATAAAGCGAACTATAAGATAGTTGTTTATTAAAATAGAAGAATAATGGCAATTAATCAATAAAGTTTTTTGATCTTTATTAAATTAATTTAGAAATGATGTGATAGATTGAAATAGGGATTTGATAATTAAATCGAACAAAGTATCTATTTTTGTTTATTTAATTAAGACGAGATTTAGAAGAAATTATGAAGAATGTGAATGTGAACTATATTAAATAAATATTTCTATTTATTCAACAGTAGAGGAATTTAGGACAATTAATCAAATAATTTGTATTTAATTAATTGGAATGCTTCAGACCATTTTTAGGTGTATACATTTTGCCCCTTTTCGAAGTGATGTGTTTACGCGTTGCTTCAAAGAAAATTTTGCTGCTACTACCAGGATTGATGATAAAAAAATAATTTTGTGTGCTCCAGACATGATTTTCAGATGATTTGATAATGATATGCCCCCTCAGGAGATAAATTAATGTTTTGATGAATTTTTAAAATTTTCAAAAATTTATGATTTTCTGATGATTTTATATTGCTGTTGATTTTAAAAGAATTTATCTCCTGACAAAATGATGACGAAATAGAGCTTTCAAATGAGTTTTAATTAATTTCATGGGTAAAATTAATCAAAATGTAATAAAAATCCCCCAAAAATACCTTTTCAAAATTATAAATAGTGCAAAAGGTCATTTTCAAAGTCATTATTTGCTTTTGGAGTTTAAAAATCATAGTGATAAAGACTTTTTAGCCAGCTAGAGCGCAATGCCTATCCCCTACCACACTCACTAATTTGAGCGCGTTTGACGCCACAGATGGCCGCTTGCTTATGGACCTCCGGTATGTACCCCTTGACCTCCTCGTAATTCATGCACTTTTGTTTTTTATGTTTTTTAGGTCCTAGGCATGTCTAGGTCCCTTTTAGCGCTTTGAAGTCATGTTGTAGTGCTTACATCCCGATGTAGCGCTTTTGGTAGGTAGTTTAGCACTTGCATTGAAAACTTTAGCGCTTCCATTTCATAATGTAGTGCTTTCAGTGATTCAGCACTTAGGAGCCAAAAATTAGTGCTTTGAAGCCGGATTCTAGTGCTTTGAGTCTTTCAGTGCTTTGGGTCGGTGAATTAGCACTTTTAAGGTCTGTTCTAGCGCTTCTGGTAAAGTGGTGCTTTGGCAACCTATTGTAGCGCTTTGATGCAAAAAAGTAGTGCTTTGGGACTTTTAGCACTTTGGAAGCCTATTTTAGCGCTTGTGGGTGCTGAAATAGCACTTTTGGGATTTAGCGCTTTAGGTTCCTGATTTAGCGCTTTTGGATGATAAAATAACGCTTTTGGGATTTAGCGCTTCCATGTTAGAATTGAAGATTTTGACTTAGTGAACTTAGATTATGTCAATTCTGATCATGTCCATTCTTCTGATTGGTATGATTGACAATCTACATTCTTGATGTTGGATTTGATGATTTAAATAAGACTAACTCTCATGATAGGCGAGAAGAAAACCCCATTTATTGATGATCCTCATGATATGCGAGGACATGATTCAATATCTGATAAATCTCATGATAGGCGAGATCTAGATAATGTTTTGATGAACCTCATGATAGGCGAGGACATGATTCAATATCTGATAAATCTCATGATAGGAAAAATCTAGATAATGTTTTGATGAACCTCCTGATAGGTGAGATTTGATGCTCGCCTATGAATTTTGATCGAAAATTCATACCAAAAACTTTTGGAATAGACTGATATTAGAATGACCTTTGATTCCTTGACATAGTTCACTGATTGTAGATTTTTTTTTGTTATGATGATAGGAGGATTTGGGTACTCTCCAGATACGAGAGAGATTTTCGCAGATGACCGATTTGATACCACACTTGACACTGGGTGAGCTCTAGGTGATAGGCCAGTGTGGTCTTACAAGTTTACTTGATATGCCCCAGATTAGGATTAATCGGGGTTTGTTGACCGCACTAGCTGAGAGGTGGAATAGCGACCACAACACCTTTCACCTACCCACCGGTGAGATGACAGTCACACCAGAGGATGTGTGGCGTATATTGCGCATTCCTTTCATGGGGGAGATTGTGACATATGATTCACATGGGACCAGCAGCAAAGATGCTCTTCGTAGAGTATTTTAGGATCAGGCCATAGCGGATCCTAGTATTCGATGGCGGAGGATTCCATACTCTTATGCGACACTACCAGCAGTGCTAGCTAGATTTATTGGAGGATTCCTTTGCCTTGATCATAGGTCAAAGGGATTCCTCGTTGGCTAGGGCAGGACGCTTAAGAGCATGATGGTACATGGTACCAGATATGCGTGGGGGATGTACATGTTAGTGCATCTATATCATGATCTAAATTTAGTGGTGTACTTAGATGCACACAGTCTATCCGCAAGAATGACATTGCTACAGGTGTGGGCTTGGGAGCATTTTGCCATATGTCGGTCATTTCCAGTTGTAGATAGACCAGCCGACAGACCATATGTTTTCTGATATAGTGGTCGATTCACACAGGCCCAGATGGGAAAATTAGAGCATTGGAGGTGAGTTTTTGATGACACGGAGACAGTGATGTGGCGCCCATACCTTGATTGGGAGGAGTGGGATGAGGATGGTGCAGTGTTGGGGTTTTTTTGCAATTCTATGTACCTCGTTGGCCGGACTCCTTTTGTTCTAGAGAGATTCTTGCTCCGTCGGGTTTACAGACAGTATGGCATTGTTCAGTGTATGCCATAGGGAGTAGCTCACTATGCCAGGTGCCGGATGGATATTCCGAATTGGGGTCCCACATTATCTTACGATGTTCTTGTAGAGGGTTACAGAGCTTTGCTGCCATCTCCTTGGGACATGCAAAGAGATATTTTTGAGGTAGCTATGATGAAGGAGTACGCGGTATTTTTGGCTTTCATCCCCCCTTCTCGCATCACCATTCCTGATGAGCCCGCACCATTACCAGTAGAGGAGGATGTGGCAAAGGATGTTGTCGAGGATGAGGGTGATATCCCAATAGATGAGAGCTCAGAGAGTGACAGTGAGGATAACAGCAGTGGAGATAGTAGTAGCAGTGATGACAGTGATGGCGGGAGTGGAGGATACAGAGGGCCAAGGCCAGACATTCATAGTGCACCTTCTTCTAGTAGGCCTCGCAAGAGGCAAGTTATGACCATGTGGGTAGATGGGCAGTAGAGACAGATAGTTGGGCTTCAGGCACATGTACAGACCTTACAAGCATAGTTGGTATAGGCTCGGGGTATGCTTGTGTAGACTCAGACATAGATGCAGACCCAGGCACAAGCTCACGCACAGGCCTTAGCACAGGTACAGGGGTAGTTAGCCGGTATGTAGACACAGGTTGATACCTTGACATCCGAGCGAGATAGTGCTCGATAGATAGCCGAGAGGGCGCAGGAGACAGTAGATACCCTCCAGAGATTGGTCGATGGTACCTCTATTAGTGATTATATGAGAGGTTCTGCGGGCTGGCCAAGAGGCAGAGTTCTACCGAGGCCATTATCATGATGTAGTGCCTGTCGAGCGTCGAGTCAGTTATGCCCCATCGAGATCTGGGCAGACTCATACACAGACAGTCAGTGAAGGGGTGACATAGCCTCCCTGCAGAGATTCAAGAGATCCAAGTCCGTCTGGGGGTGGTGGTGGTATAGGTCCTGTTGGGCTTGCGCATTTTGGCAGTAGTAGGTCATAGAGGCTATTGTGATCCTCGTTGATGTATTTTATGATGTACCTCTTTGTATGATGATGTATTTTTATGTCTGATGTCATTGTATACTTGACATTTTTGATATATATATGAGATGCATTTGATATGATTATGATGATGGATGTTGTTATATGCTTTATGTGATGAGTTTATTCTAAACGTGATGATAAATGATGATTTATTTTAATGTAATGATGTAATGATGTATGTATGGATGGATAAATGATATGTGGATATATGATGTGATGTATGGATGGATAAATGATGATGCAAATGATGAAAATCTTAATGATGGGATGATGATTTGTAACTATATAGTAAATGATGATGATTTTGGATTTTATGTCAAGTATACTCAGTCTTATTTGTAGATTAGATAATCATTGATTGGAATCCTTTATGCAACAAATACTCTACAGCTATTAAATGATGATGGATGCAATCTAATTTTAACCATGTCATGATATGTAAAATAGATGTCATTTTAACAGTCTTTTTGTGCTTGGTATCATCATAGAGCTTTATTGAATGTTGAAAGTGAATACAAGCGTCAATGGTTGTGTTAATCCAATGACGAACTGAGTACTTCTTTCATAATTTTTGATATTGCAATCGAACACAAGCATCGAGGTATAATTGAACCGAGATGACCTGAGCATTCATTGCGTAAACAGGCAAAGATTATCATTTGAGTGTGTGAATTCTGAATGTCATCGGTGATACATTTGCATAGCACATCCCCCAACAATTTACACATTTATATGATTATCGTACATACAGCAGACAATAAAAATATCATTATTTTTCCTTGTTCCTCTAGTTCAATACATCATTGAGTTACTCCAAAGAAATGATAATCAAAAAGGTCAAAATATCCATTTTTTACTCAGAGTGTTTCATTCATTATTCAGATTTTTAGATCATCCATCCTAATTTTGACATGTTTTTGAATTTTTGAGATTTTGACCAAAGACCTAACCTACTAACCTATCTTAGAGGTCTCGGGGGCTGATCAAAGATTAGCCTTGCCTACGTTACACACGTAGAGACCACGTAGTTCGACTGACATAGACCTATGTTTTTGGATTTAGCCTTTTCAGAGTTTCCTATTTAACATGTTTTTGGCTCTTCGATATGATACGGATGGTTGATGCCCTTCTGATGACGATTGATTTTGCGCTTTGATCTTTGGTTTCAGTTGTTCTACCATTGGATGCAATTGATACGTGTGGATTGCCCCTAGATATCTAGATGTTGCCCCCAAGCTATGGAGTTATATGTTGACCACGTGACATGACTTTGATAGTGGATGTAATGATGGCCAGACGAAAGATATGATATGAATTGATACTGACTTTTTAGACGAAACGATCCTGACATATATCAAAATAGATGGGAAAGTTGATCCTTGAATCACATATGACGCCTATTTCTAGGTTTTCACCACATGCTTTGATTACACCCTTTGTGTTTTTGTATTTTTCTCATTTTTCTCTTCTTTTTTTTTTCTTTTTGTATTTTGTGTTACCAAGATGCTTGATTGCTAGGTTTTCACCAAGGAAACAATTTTAAATTTTTTGCCTCGTGCACTAGGAGGTTCAAGCATAGAATTTTATGAGATGAATACTGTTGATAGGTTCATCAAACAGATCCCCTTCTGACGTTGATAACTGATATGCTCCTGATCCATAAACTAATATGATGACAAAAGGACCAAGCCAGTTAGGCTCAAATTTTCCTTTCTTCTCCCTGTCCTGTTGATTTCTAGGGTTTTCCTTTAGTACCAAGTCACCAACCTAAAAGACCCTTGGTTTCACCCTGTGATTGTAACTCCTTGACATCCTTTGTTGATAAGTTGTTAGATGATTTATAGCTTGTTGACGATGCTCATCCAACAACAGTTCTTGCAGCCTAGATACCCTATAGTCTTCATCTGAAATGATACCTTTGAGTGATACATGAAGGGATGAAATTTCAACTTCAATGGGTAATATGGCTTCTGATCCATATACCAAAGCAAATGGTGTAGCTCCTATTGGTGTTCTGATGCTTTTTCTATAGGCCCATAGTGCAGGATTGAGTTGAACATGCCAATCACATCCAACATCGTTAACCGTCTTTTTGAGAATTTTGAGTATTGTTTTGTTTGAGGCCTCTGCTTGGCCATTCCCTTGAGGATAGTATGGTGTTGAAAAATGATGTTGGATGTGGAACTTTTCACATAACTCTTGGACATCTTGATTTTTGAAAGGTCGTCCATTATCAGTGATAATGGATTGAGGGATACCATACCGACATATTATATAGTTCAAGATGAAAGAGGAAATTTGTTTCCTAGTGATGGTAATAAGAGGTACTGCCTCAATCCATTTCATGAAATATTTTGTAGCTGTAATAATGAACTTGTGTCCATTAGATGAAGGTGGATTGATTTTCCCTACTAGATCTAGGCCCCATTGACAAAAAGGCCATGTTGATGTAAAGGGATGTAGTTCTTGTGCTAGTGCATGAACTAGATTGCTGTGAACCTGACATTTGTGACATTTATTGACAAATTGATATGATTTTTTTTCCATGCACGACCAATAATAACCTAAATGGAGGAGTTTCTTAGCTAGATTCATTCCACTCATGTGAGTACCACAAATACCCTCGTGAACTTCTCGTAAGGTCGATTCAGATTCATTGCATTCTAGACATCAGAGTAGGGTACCATCAAAACCTCGATGATAAAGGACATATGTGATTAATGTATGTCGGGCGAATTGGTGGATAAAGTTTCTTTTTTGGTTCTGTGAAAGATCGGGAGGAAGGATATCATCTTTCAGGTAAGCATAGGTTTTTTTGTAGAGAGAGGGTTCAATGGTTTCTATATGGCATATGGTAGCAAATTCTGATTGATAATGGGAAGGACATGATACTTGTTCTACCATAAAATCATAACAAAAACGCTTCTCAAGCAATTGTAGTAATGAAGCAATCATAGCCATGGCGTCTGCAACATTATTCTCTACTCTTGGAATCTGATCAAACTTGATATTTTCAAAAGACTGTTTCAGATAATCTATTTGTTGTTTGTATGGCATCAAATTTTCATCTTTGGTTTGATATTCATCATTCACTTGATAAATGACTAGTTGAGAGTCTCAATACACCTGTAAGTCCCTGATTTTCCTTTGAATAGCCGTGTTGACCCCAATAATCAATGCTTCATATTCAGCCACATTATTTGTACATTGAAACATGAGTCTCTATGACTTCAGAATTGTGTGTCCTTGGGGGGAGATGAACAAGATTCCTTCTCCCGATCCTTGTTGTGTACATGATCCATCAAAATAGAGAATCCATTGTTGAGGCATAGCTATCATAATGTCTGCATCTGGAAATTCCATTGTCATTGGGTGATCATCTGGTAGAGGAGCTTCAACTAGCTATTAAGCGATTACTTGTCCCTTGATTTCCTTTCTTTCGACATATTGAATGTCAAATTCACTTAGGAGCATAACCCATTTTGCCAATCTACCTGTTAAGGCAACTTTACTTAGTAGATACTTCAAAGGATTAATCTTTGCAATTAACTTGATTGTATGAGCCATCATGTAGTGTCTCAACTTTTGAGTAGAAAACACCACTACTAAGAAAGACTTTTCTATGAAAGTATAGTTTATTTCATAGCCATTTAAAGTTCTACTGATGTAGTAGATGGCATGCTCTTTTCCTTTATTATCCTCTTGTGCTAAGAGTGCCCCCAATGAGATATCAGTTGTAGCAATATACAATATGAGGGGTCTTCCTTCTGTTGGTGGTATGAGAACAGGTGGTGACATTAGATATTGTTTGATCTGATTGAATGTCACTTCACACTTCTCATCCCACATGAAAACTGTGTTTATGCAATAGATGATTGAAAGGATGACTTCTATCTGCCAGCTAGGAGATGAATCTTCTGATTGATTGAAGTTGTCCTTGTAGTGATCTGAGCTGGTTGATGTTTCTAGGAAGTGGCATCTCCATTATAGCTTTGACTTTTTTCGGATCCACCTCAATGCCCTTTTCTGAGATGATGTAGCCTAACAGATTTGTTGATGTAACCCTGAAGACACACTTCTTAGGGTTTAACCTAACATTAAATTTTTCCATCCACGTGAAGATTTATCTAGTATATGCAGATGTCCTTCCCTAGTAGTAGATTTTGCTAAGATGTCATCAACATAATCTTCCATGAAGGTGTGCATCATATCATGGAATATGGTCGTCATTGCTCTTTGATATGTCACTCCTGTATTCTTTAAACCAAATGGTATGATGTTCCAGTAGAAATTTCCCCATGGACATGTAAAAGTCATCTTTTCTTGATCTTCTGGAGCTATTCTTATTTGATTGTACCCAAAGAAACCGTCCATGATTGATAACATGGCATGCCCTGCTGTCAAGTCCACAATGATGTCTATATTTGGAAGTGGAAAATCATCCTTCGGGCATGCTTTATTGAGGTCCCTAAAATTTGTGCAGATTCTGATGCTATTGTCCAGCTTGGAAATAGGTACAAGATTTGATATCCATTCAGCATAATCTATAGATCATATGAATCTAGCATCCAGTAATTTTTTTAGCTCTGTTTTGACCATTAATGCAATGTGGGGGTGCATTTTTCTTAATTTTTGTTTAACAGGCTTGATTCCTGCTGGCAAAGACAAATGATGCATAAGCAAATTAGGATCCAAACCTGGCATATCAGAATATGACCAAGTAAATTTGATGCTTCTTGCTTTGAAGAATTGGATGAATGCTGGTCTCTCTTGTTCTGTCATGGATTCCGCTAGATGTAGGATTTTTGCCTTCTCTTATGTGCCAATGTCCACTGATTGTGTAGGTTCGACCAAAACTGATGATCACTCATGATAGTGTTCTAGGAGAGTGCCAAATCTTCCATCCTTTAGTGCCTCATAAAGGTTTTCACCGTTGGATGCATTCTTTATTTTTACTTTTTCCAGATCTAATGCTGCCATAGAATGGTTTTCACCATTAGATCTATTTTCCCTGTTGTCAATTTTGCAACTGGAAGATTTGACACCCTCCTGCTGATTTGTATTGTTATGAGTAGTATAGATAGAATTTGTATCAGGATCGGTATGACATAGGAAATGCACGATGGCATCATCATTTGCAAATTTTGGTACAGTCAAAGGTTCGATAGGTTCCCAATCAATAAGTTCTGGATGGATTAATGGCATGGTATCATCGGATTGATTTTGGTCAATGGAAGTAAGGGTGAGGACAGTAATATCATCATAATTTTCATTCAGGATATCGAGATCCATGATGGTACCCTCTTCGAAGTCATCTAGTTCACTCAAATTTTGTTCGTCCTCACTAAAGTCATCGATATTTAGTGATCCCTTGATGAAAGGTCTAGACCCAGAGCCTTGGCCCTCCTCACATGTAGGTGTATATTTTTGAATCACATCGACTGGAATATCAATGACAAGTAAATCACAAGGTAAGGTCCACTCATATTCATTTGAGTCTATTTCAGAACCGTCTCTAAAATGAAGGATATTTTCCATAGCTGTCCTTGTTATCTCCTGCTTCTCTTCTTCAGAGTATCCTAGTCCTAGTTTTTCTTTTGTGTGGAGAGTGAGAGGTGTGATGGGTTCTGAGATTCCCTCTTTTCTTAAACCCATAGGCCCTTGTCCTTCATAACCCATCTTTTCAAGAATAGCCTTTCCTTTTCCATACTTGTATGTGTTGATGTTAACATTTTTTATACTAATATCAGATGTTGATGCTTTTTCATCCTTGTAAAGCCAATCTAGGATTGCTTTATTGTTTATTTCTTCTGCTATGGGTCTAGATTTTATGAATGTTTCTTAAAGAGCGGTGCTAGGTAAAGATGTTGGAGGTTTGATCATTGATGGTTGACCATATTTCCTAGGAGATGGCATTAACTGTGATAAGTTAAGCGATTGCTCCATTGAGTACTATCCCATTCCTTTATCTGTCAACTGAACTTGCTTCTGAAAGTTGTCTGATAAAGAAGTTTGTGTACCTGGAATGTTTGTTTCAACATGACTTGTTTCCTTTTCTTTACCTTTCTTTTGTACCCACTTGGTAGTGACGCTTGGAATTTGTTCGTTCTTGGATGATGATGAGCTTAAAGCTTCCCTGTTGTGAGGGACAAAGGTGTCTTGAGATATTCTCAATGTGTCACAATGTTGTGGATGATTATAATCAGCAGCTATAGTCACCTCTTGTTCGTTCACTAGAAACTTCAAGCATTGATGGTATGTAGATGGTACGGCCTGCATTTCATGAATCCAGGGTCGTCCTAAGAGTATGTTGTATGTTAACTCTCTTTCCAACACTTGACATGCTATATGCTTGATCATGGGTCCCACTTGAATAGGTAATACAATTAAACCTTGGGACGATCTTTCCTCCTCGTCATATGTTTTAATGGTCATTTTCCGTCTAGCATTAATAGCATCTTTGGAATATCCTAGTGCATGGACTAATTTGAGGGTGAAAATGTTCAGATCAGCTCCCCCATCTATTAAAACTCTCTTAACACGATGATTATGGATACATACTTCGATATGCAATGCGGTGTTATGCAGATGGTTTAATGAGACATCATCCTGTTCAGAGAATGACAGACAATGAGGGGTAGTCAGGTGTCCCACCATAGCTTGGAATTGACAAACATCCAGATTCTTTGGCATGGTTGTGGCAACTAATGCTTGTTTGAGAACTTCCTTATGTGATGGTGATAACTTAAGAAGCTCCAATATTGATATTTGCACGGGGATATTTTGCAATTGATCGACAATATTATAGTGAGATTGAGGCGTAACCTCACGTTGAGATCCTGCTCCTTTTAATACTACCTTGGCTTGCCCCCTAGTCATGACGTATGCTGGTTGATGTTCTTGATTCCCTCAGGGGGTGTTTTGCATTTGATTGATGACATCATAATGTGATGGAGGTGGAACCACATGTGTGGAGCCAATTCCCTTTAACACTACTTTTGATTGTCCCCTAGTTAGCGCATTGGCGGGTTGATGTTCTTGATTTTCTCTGATTTTTAAGACATTTATTTGATTATCAAAGTTTTGCACACTTGGGAGTAAATCCAAAGGGGTAATGGTGTTGGTTTTGTTTTCATGAATGTTATCACTAACTGCATGATCATGTTTGACTTCAGATAGACATAAGATTGTTGTGTCATAGACATGATTGGCATTATTTCCTTTGTTGTTGGAGGATGATGCACCTTTGTCATAATTGGGAAAAGGATCTTTGAAGGCTGAATGATCATTGTTATTTTGAGGTCCTTCCACATTCACTTTGTTGCTGTCCACCAAATCTTGTACTGCATGTTTCAATTCCATGCAGTCATTGGTTTTGTGACCCTTATTGTTATGATAGTTGCAATAATCAGTATCATTCCACCATGATGGTTTGACTTTTGGATCCCAGAACCTAGCTTCCCGTGCTATGAGAAGGCCTCTAGTAACTAGTTCTTTCATTGTTGATTCCATTGATTGACCCAAAGGTGTGAACCTTCGCTGATTTGACGGTTTTTGATACGACTGTGGTTTTATGTTTTCATTGGTTTGTGTGGTATTTGATTTGACATTTTGTTCATTGTTCTGATTCTTTGATGTGGATGCGGTCAAATTGAAAACTGGTTTGACACTTTGGGGATCATTTGTTGTTTCATTTGTATTTCGGTTCTTTTGCCAAAATTTTGGCTTCTCACCACTTGAGTATTGATTTGAGGAGTTACTTATGTTGTTTGTTTTGTCATTAAAAAGCTTGATAGCTCCTCTCTTGACTAATGCCTCTTCGATCTTAAGACCATTTTCGATCACCTTTTCAAATGATGGAGGACATTGTAGTTCTAATCTATAACTCATTTCTTCTGTCAAGTTTTCAATAAACAACTCCATCTTTTCCTCTTCAGGAATGGACCTTGGATACCTAGTGAACAAGCGTCGCCATCTTTGGAGAAAAGATAAGAATGTCTCTCCCTTGATTTGTTTGAGATTGTAAAGATCTTTGATAGTAACATCATGTTGGATGTTAAATGAGTATTGAGAGATAAATCTGTTGACTAATTCCTCAAAAGTTTTGATACTTGGTTTTAACTTCGAAAACCATTCCATGCATGATCCTCCCAAACTCCTTGGGAATAATCTCATTAAATATGTCTCTTCTTGCGCAAACTCAAGACTCATTGTTTTAAACTCTCTGCTATGATCTATGTGATCCATTCTACCATTATACTTATCGTATTTTGGGATCTCACAATGTCTAGGGAAAGGTATCAAGCCGACCGTTGCATCGAAAGGATAAGGAAAAATCTCCTGTATCGCATATTGCTTTGTAGTCCCTTTCGTCATATCTTGTATTTGTTGTTGTAACATTTGCATCTGTGATGTTAAAGTAGCAACCGGATCTATTGTTTGCATGGGTTGGGATATCTCAGTCTCATTTATGTCTGGTGTTTCCTTCAAACGGTTTACATCAAAATATTTTGGAAGTTTTTCCCCCTATTCGGCCAACATTAAAAGATATTTTTCCATGTCTTGTTCTAGAACTTTTTCCATGAATATGTGAAACTTGGGATCTTGTTGAGCCGCTTGGCTATCTTCCAGAGTTACTTCATTCTTATCATTGCAGTTCAGATTGTTCCAAGGATTTTCTTCTGCCATTTCTTGTGATTTTAAAATTTCTTTCTCTAAGAGTCTCTATTTTTGGTACCTAGTTAAGATTGGCATACAAATTTTTGCCCTTTCTTCTGAAATGTTGATCTTATGTGTGGGATAGTGTCAATTTGAACCTTTTTAAACAAAGTCGAATAAGATGACTGATCTTATTGATGAGACAATATTTAAAAAGTTAATTACTATACTTTGTTTCGTGATGAAGGATGATAGTATCCTGATAATGAAACTTCAGTGTAGTAATTGATTGTGTAATTGATTTTGACACTTGTAATTTGCAAGATCTTGTTTCAATTGATAAGTTTTAAATTTTGTATAAACCTTTCTGACTTTGGTTCCTAGACAGTGATTTTGATAAAAAGAAAATTTGATTCCGATGAAAATGTTGATAAAATGACAGATTGATAGACTGGTTAAAATTTTGATCTCTCTGTTTTAAAATCACTAAAATAGAGACCAGAAGCGCTATTTCCCAGAAGCGCTAAAACAGGTGACTGAAGCGCTATTTGGACAAAAGCGCTGAAACAGTGCCCGAAAGCACTGGATAAAATGATAGAAGTGCCGAAACAGAACCCAGAAATACTGCAAAAAGTGACAGAAGCGTTATTTTACTAGAAGCGCTAAAATAATGACTGTAAGTGCTAAAATAGAGCCCAAAAGCGTTGTTTCACTAAAGCACTAGAACAGTGACCTAAAGTGTTGAAACAGGTTTTCTAGAACGCTAAAAACAGGACCTTTTAAGACTTTCTACTGTAAAATTTGATTGGGTCTTGTGGCATACTGTATTAGAGATTGTGGAAGATAAGAAGGATGAATCCGTTGACTATAGTTGTGGAATTGTGTGAGAGCTCTTCTTTGAAAGAAGGCTCATGAATAGAGCGGTTCTACCGCGTAATCTAAAGAGTGACCCCTAGCAAAATCGTGATAATGGTGAATGAATGTTCTATGTTGTAAGAAGAGTTTCTGATTTTGATATAGAAAATGCTGTCTCCTCAATTTATTTCTGTAACTGAGAGGTTGCTTGGGTTTTGTAACTTTTATTTTTCTCTTGACAAACGTGGTGGACTTCCACTTTCGCAGCATGGGTTTTCTGATTGTTTTGACTTGACGTTTTCAGGATGATCTTTAAATCTGATTTAAATGAATTTGTGTAAACACGGCAAGCAATTTTGAATAAGTGTTTTAAAACTGAAAATATTGTGTATGTTCAAAAATCACGAATGATCTTTATTGATTTTGACAAGTTGTTTTAACAATTTGTACACAAATCAAACAAACTCACACTTAAGGACAAGTAGGTCATCATTATACTCACAACCCACATCTTGCAATTACGTTGACTCACACAGCAGTGTCACCCCCTAGAGGGCGCCCGTGTTTTTGTCATTGCCAGGCGCGTACTCAAAGTGACGGACGTAGATACCCAATCCCTTGAGCAAACAATCCTTGGTAATTATATGGTGAGTGTCTTGGGGGCAGATTCTTCCCTCCCCTTGCACTGTGAGTATGACAATGTATGGATACTAACTCGGTAAGAAACTAATCTATGGTTCATAGATAGGGTTCTGTTTGATGTGGCAAATAGATAAACTCCCTCAGGAGACCTCCCAATCTTTAGAACAAAGATTTTGGGGATGGTTATCTTACCTACTATCGTCAAGTTGGACTTTCATCAACAACTTGCATTTTTATTATAGTGGGTTGGATAACCTGGCTTTAGTTGTTCCCACTTAGGTCGTTCCCGTACGGTGAGTACATTTTCCCACTACGACAGACCTGCTAAAGGATTTAATAAAGCATAAATGACATGAAATAAAAGTGAATCTAGCACTTTGGTCACCTAGTCAAGGGGAGAGCATAAGCCTAATCACCACAAGCACAGCATATAAGTTTGTCCTATTTTAAAAGCCCAAAAAAAAAAAATTTAATCTATGTGAAGGTTTTGCTTCACATAAATCATGATGTTCTTTTTAACTTCTATTGTAAAAATGCGGTGACTATCCTAGGATTGATAGATTTGCGTTAAGAAAAACAAGAAAGTGACTATCCTAGATTAATCAATTTTAGAAAAACTTGAAGTGACTACCCTAGATTGATCAATTTTATCTCAACTGTGAAAAGTAAATAAAATCTGGCCGCGGAAGCATCAGATCCAGACTATTTTTACAAAAGTGCTGAAATATGGCACCGAAGCGCTAGAACAATTACCTGAGGTGCTAAAACTCGAAAGCACCGAAATAGTGTACTGAAGCGCCGAAATTTGTCTTGGAGGTACTAAATCACCAAAGCGCCGAAACAGTGTACCGAAGCGCCAAAGTTTGTCATAGAAGCGCTAAAACACCTAAGGTGCTAAAACAGTGACCGGAAGCACCGAAACTCTGAAAGCACTGGAACAGGGACCGGAAGCGCTGAAACTTTTAACGAAAGCTCTAAAATAAATCACGCTGTAAACCTGCGTAACACTTTCTAGAAAAATTTGAAATTTTGATAAAACTGGGGTTAATGCCCCACGGTGGGTGCCAAATTGTAAGTGTGGAATGAGATAAATAACATAATACACTTCTTAATAAGACATTATATCAAAGACAACTCAATTTGAACTAAATCAAAGCAGTAATCAAATGAAAGCATCATATTGTTCTCTATCCTCAAAGATTTATTAAACCACTATTGCTCTCAGATTGTTAAGCACTATGATTGTTAAAATGACTATCTGAAGAACGAGATGATACTAAAATGCAATACTAGATGATAAACAATGTAAACTAGCATGTAGGAAATAGATAATTGTAGCTACAAGAGGTAGCCATGGATGTGAAGCTTGATTGTTGAATTGCTTGAATGTTGATACTTGATGCTTGATGTCTGGATTCCTGCAGAGTAAGAGTGCAAAAGCTTAATTATCTGGATCCTTTTCTTGGTTGAATGAGGCTGTATTTATAGATTTTCTGGCTATAGAAATGCACAGGGAAAGCTTTGAAAGACTTGGATTCAATCTGGAGAATTGAATGGTGAGAGATGGAGGAGATTGAGAGAAAGATGGAGATTGTCTCTACCCATGAAAACACCAAGGAAGAGAAAAGGAAAAATTAATGGAAGATGATTGAGAGATCAAATTCTAAATTTGTCTCCAATTTGTTTCCAAAACTTCCCGTGAAGTTTCAATCAATTAATTTGACATATTTTTGACATAAATTAGACATGGTTTAGACATAGGAAATCTAATTCATTTTTGAGAGAATATGGATGGAATATTTTCTGTGCAACAATTCAAATATTTTGATTTATTTGAATAAACAAAGGAGAGATAAATAATTTAATAAAGTGGACTATAGGATAGTTGTTTATTAAAATAGAAGAATAATGGCAATTAATCAATAAAGTGTTTTGATCTTTATTAAATTAATTTAGAAATGATGTGATAGATTGAAATAGGGATTTGATAATTAAATCGAACAAAGTATTTATTTTTGTTTATTTAATTAAGACGAGATTTAGAAGAAATTATGAAGAATGTGAATGTGAACTTTATTAAATAAATATTTCTATTTATTCAACCGTAGAGGAATTTAGGATAATTAATCAAATAATTTGTTTTAATCAATCGGAATGCTCGAGACCATTTTTAGGTGTATACAGTTACTATTGTAAAAAAGTAAGATTTTTTGAAGTATAAGAAAAGGGTACAATATCTATTAAATGATAAACTAGATCAAAATGCTTGCTTGGTTGAAGAAAAAAAATGTAAAGAATATGAAAAAGATGAACTATCTTGCCTTAGTGATGAAGAGTTTTTATTCTAGATAAATTAAAAATATAGATTGGAGGCATTAGAGAAAGGAGGATAATAGAACCTCTCGTTAGCCATTAATGATGAGGTCACTTATTGAGTTAGTGGAATTTATTTCATTTCATCTCATTGTGTGCAAAATAAAATATTGCAACATTTACCTACTAAGTTTGAAAAGAGAACATAAATATCATTGATATTGTAAACAAGTGTATACTATCTAGCAACTAGCTATAGAGATCCTTCAACTTCTAGAAGTGTGGTTAGTCGGTGGTAAGTTGACTGGAAGTGAAACAAGATAAGTTATTATATGTAGGTGATCATGTGTAATAAGATCCAGATAGCAATATGCATACTTAAAAGTATGCATAGGCAATGATTTTATTTATAGTCCATGTGATGTAATTTCTCCCCATGTTTACACTAGGGGGTGTTATGAATTAGTGTTCATATGGGTTTCTAAAGTAGTATTATTAGTACTCATAATAAATATTAAGTTGTTGAGAAAAAAATTATTATTATTGTGAGTGTAATTTTTTATGAGTTGTTAACACAACTCATGTAGAGATTTAGAAGTAGAAATAGGGGAGAGAATATAGGTGGTTGAACAACCCACCTATATTTAGTGTTAGAAGTTAGTATAAATGTTATAGGAGATAGAATACATATTAGCAACGTCTTATTAAATGAATTTTGTATGGAAGTTAATATAAATATAGTATATTATTATTATTATTATTATTATTTTATCTACCTTTGCACAAATTCCCAATAGAGTAGACTACCAAACCAAAATAGGGACATAATTAAAATGGGAAAAACATATTGCATCATAACATATGATCAAATAGACACACACAACACTTATTTACAAGACATGACACAAAAATAAAATAAAATATAGTATGTATAAGGTCTAGGTCAAGGATTAGTTATATTAAGTAATTTTTTAAATGTTGATTATGAATCAATAGCTTCATCAAACATTCCATCAAATTTTGGGATGGTACCAATTGTTACCATAATCCTTTGTAACTTGGTATGACCTAAGACATAAAGGATCAAATTACCATGTTTACATTTATCCTCATATCTAGTATTCCACATGAGGACCAAATCTCCAACCTAGAATTTACTTGTAAGTACCTTCTTATCAAATAGATATTTTGTTGCTTGCTTATGTGACAAGTTTTTTTCATGTGCAACTGTCCTTCTTTCATCTAGCTCTATTAATTCCATTACACTATGAAAAATTGTAGCATCTTCTATTTCATCAACATCTTACAAAAATTGATACACAATTTATCCCAACCTAATCAATATTTTGGCATTTATTCGATAAACAAGTTCAAATGGGTTCTTGCCGGTAACAACTTTATAGATTACTCTATTAGCCCACAATGTATACGTTAACTTTTCATCCCATATTTTCTTGTTTATGGCCAATGTTCTCTTAACTATCATCTCAAGGCTTTTATTTTTTTCTCAACTTTTCTATTTCCTTGGAGATGATAGGGAGATGAAAATTTCATATCAATTCAATATTTCAATGCAGATTTGAAATATCATGTTTTTCGAAAAAAAATATGGCATTATTTGTAATAATTCTTGTCAACACAAAAAAATCAGTTATGATATTGTGTTGTAAGAAATCCATAACAAATTTTAATATAGTTTTATGGGTTAAAATTACCTCAACCCACTTGGTGAAGTAATTTGTGGCTACAAGAATTAACTGATATACTTTGCTATAATTTTCTTGTATTTTTCTTATGAAATTGATTCCCTGATATTGGAAGGGAACATATACAATTATAGACATGAAAAGAAGAGCACATGAGTTTTTTTAATTCTCAAAAAACTTTGGAAGGTATCACATTTCCTCTCTTCCAACCACATACTAAGCACGGTAGGAAACTAGAATCCTATTATGAGGATCTTGTTTGTAAAAGTCTTGGCCTTGAAATTCCCTCCACAAATTCCCTAATGAGATTCATCCATCACCTTGTTGGACTTAACTTGGTGAAGGCACTTAATTAATGGTCCATTTGGATATCTCAATAATAGTTCATCATGAACCAACACATATTTCTAGGGTTTTAGCTTGAGAGGTCTTTTCTAGTACCTATTCATCCTAGAAGCACATTTTATGTTCTACAAGAAGAAAATAATACCCGTCTAATTTAAACGTATATTTATGTACATGAGGGTTTTAAACCTTCAAATTTACTTTAACAATCAATTTTATATATCATTGTCATTCATCTATAGTAACATATTAGGAATTTCAAACTCACAATGTTTGCATAATCATTACTTATAAATAAAGAGAGATGGGATAAATATGTGATAATTTAAAATTGAAGATTTAAATTATATAACAATTGGAAAATAGTTGGATGAAAAATGTTTGATAAAATCTATTGAGATCTAGAAGAACAAGAGCTATGGAGCAACAAATCTCTTGCCAAAGTGTACAAGTATGGTTCTAGTCTAATTTTGTTTTTTTAGGTTAAATTTAAAGCATTGTTAGTCTTCTAGTTCACAAAAGTGATTTGAATGGGAAAAAAAAAATTTTGATAACTTCAAATTATCTGTGTTAAAAGCACCATTGGATGAGGTAGACTTTGACATTGATGTATCAAGTTGTACCAATTATACCCAAAATTCTTTCTTTTTTTGAAAATAACAATTTTGTAATCATTCAACCCAAAAATTTGAGTACAAAGGCATTGAATTTTTGTAAATCCCACTGAAACATGCGACATACATGATCTGAGTAGGACAAAACAGACTAAAGGACTTCAAATTTTTGTATAACTATATGTATCTTGCCACTAAAAACATTCAAACACAGTCAACAAATTAAACTTAGTTGATGAATTCCATTTATTGAAATGAACAATTAAGTTACTCATCATAATAAGCAAAGTTGAATCTAAGGTAGAGTCCAAGTCACAACATTGCCTCCTGAACTCCAAGCATGTAATCATGTGCCAAAAAAAATGGGTGTGTAATTATCTGACATAATCTTATACTACATCGAAATTGAAATTGAGATAGTTTTTTTACTTCAACAATTGTAGCATAGATGAATTTAAAGTTACTAAAAAAATGCTTAAGTTGACAGGTTCTCCTCGATTCCCTGGACAAAAAATTATAATGTAACAACCAATTGACTAAAAGTGATAGTTTTGTCCCAACTAGCTTTGGATGTTGGACTGATGTTGTTAATGTTGATATACATATCCTACAATGCATCTTGTTTCTAAAACAAAGTTTTATGAGTTAAAATTTTTAAAGAAAGAGTCAACACTACCATATTCTTCGAAATGTTTGAGATGTGTTGGAGTTTATTGTTTGTCCTTGAGCCTGTTGTTACTTCACCTACCTTTCAGGAGCTATTTTTTTTCTTTGCCAGTTTTGGGATCTTCATCCTTGTAGCTTCAGACTGCTAAGAATTGAATGCGGTAGAAATTTTTGATTTCTCAATTAATGCTAGTAGGTAATTTCAAATTTTAGAGGGAATGTTTGTGAAATACAAAGGGAATAAAAGTAGTTTTTGTTTTGTCAGTTGGAGTTGTCAAGTTGAAGTCATTTTTTGCAGCAACAAGTGATTGGCAAAAATAAGTGAAGTTGCAGCAACAACAAAGAACATTATGTGCAAGGAGTTTCTGATAGCTCTAGATTGCTCAGAGTTGTTGCAGAGTGTTTGCAATGAGCAAAAAATCGCTCCCGATTGCTTTAAGTTTTCCAAGAATAGTAGATAGTTCCAGTCGATTTGTAACAGTGAGCTCTAAGTAGCTCCTGATCATTTATGAACTGGTTGAGCAGTCTTTGATAGCTCCCAGAAAGTTGTAATAAGTAGTTTTTAGTTTGTCTGAAGTTTTATGTTTTATGTATTATGTATTGTCACTTCCAGCATTTTGAATAGAAGAAGGAAAATGTTGCATGCCCATTTTTTTGTTTGTCTCCATTGAGTTTTAGTTTATTATTCCTCATTTGGGTATTTCTAGTTTGTCTAGAAAACAGAGCAACAACTCTGTGTCTATGTTTTGTTTTGCATTTTAAATTTTCTACATGGTGTCAGAGCCATAAGCCCCATTTCCTTGTGAGTTAGGGAATTTATTTTGTTTGGGTATTTGAGTTTTTTCTATAGGATACATGGTTGGAGATGATGGAAAGAGTTGGCAATAGCCACCATCCTTTAATGGACAAAACTATGATGTTTGGGCCAAGAAGATGAATACCATTATGGCTACAAATGATTTATGGGATTTTCTCATAAATGGGTTCATGGATATCACTGACCCAACTGCATTTGCAATTCTCACAAATAACTAGAAGACCTAGTTGAAGGAGCAGAGAAAGAAAGATCCAAAGGCATTGAGCTTGATAGAAACAGCCTTGACAGAGGCCATTTTTCCCAAGATACCAGCAGCTAAATATGCAAAGGAAGCTTGGGAAATCCTCCAAACCAGATACAAAGGGACTAATAAAGTCAGAGGTGTGAAGATCCAGTTACTTCAAAGAGAGTTCAAAGTTATTGAAATGAAAGAAAGTGAGTCTATTTTAAATTTTCACACAAGGTTCTTTGGTTTGTTAAATCAGCTAAGAGAAAATAGAGAAATGATGTAGGAGCAGAAGATTGTTGAAAAAATATTTAGGTGTCTACCCACGAGGTATGATGCACTTGTCATTGCTATTGAAGAGGCGAAGGACCTCTCTACTTTGAAAATGGATGAGTTAATGGGTTCTCTTCAAACCCATGAGCAGTGCCTAGAAATATCTGCTACTTCTTCCCAAGAGAAAATTTTCAAAGCTCAGTCAAATGCAAGAGGCAGGGGGAGAGGTAGAAATGGCTCCAAAAGAGGTAGAGGCAGATCCAAAAAAAGAAATGTTGGAGGAGAAAGCTTGGGATGAGCAAGCAGCCAAGAGGGAGCGAGTAGCTCTCAAAAAAACTCCTGAAGAGGCATGAAGAATAGTGGTTCAAGTGGGAGAAATGACAAGAGTAATGTGGAATGCTACTATTGTCATAAGTTTGGGCACTATGCTAGTGAGTGATGGAAAAAGCATGGTAAGGAGCACGATGAAATCAAAGGGACTCCCAACTGAATATTGGGGAGAGGTTGTAGCAACAACTGTATATTTGATAAATAGAAGTCCAATAAAGGTGGTGTTGATGGTGAAAATGACACAAACAACGTATAAACAAAATATTTCTACTCTATTTCTCCTAAAAAAGAAAGACATGTAGTGGCCTAACTTCCAAGGTCCTGGTAGTTGGTTCTCAACTGTTTAGTGTCACTCAATCGGTTCATGCAACTATAATGTTCAAGGGGCCTATGTTGGTAACAAAAGATTCAAGCAATGACTCATTTTTATCAAACCATTATTGTAAATAAAGGGGGTTTCAAACAAAAGAAAAAGATAGATCAAAGGGTAAACCAGTAAGTATGAATAAAATTTATCTAGTATCCGGACATATACCTTCAACAATGAATGTTTTCTAATAGATTGCAAAACCAAAGCATGACACAATTTACATAATAAACTGTACCATTGCATGCATCTAAGGTGCTTAATTTAATACCACTATTCGGATATCACAACTATCTCCAAAATTTCAAAAGAACACACACACCCATTCATTGCCAAGGTCATAGATCAACAGACTTTAATAAATTCAATTCAATGATAATCTAACAAGATAATCCTTAAATCTGATTCCTTCAAATGACTTTCATCACTCAAGAAACTTTTATGTTTCAGCACAATCACTGCATACAGATAGATTATAACTTATTGGCCTTATCAAGTAAAACAACTCAATTCTAACACCATATTGCGTAAAACCTGTAATTTGTATTAACTGTAAAGCATCTAGTAACAATGTATCTCAGTAATCACTACAAAATTCTATCTCCTAACATTAGGTAAGCCAATTCTATTCTCAATTAGCGACCTTTACAATATGATACCCACGGGGTATTTATAGATATACAAAATTTGAACTCCCCTTCTATTTTAAGCCATCCACCTTTTTAGGAACAAAAATTTCTTGGAAACTAAGATCGATTTGATCTTGAGTTCTTACATTACACATTTAGTTTAGAATGGAGAATAGAAAAACAAAAGAGAAACATGCCATGCACCTCAAAATTGTCAGTGTTGAATGCAACATGCAAAGAAGAAAGAAAACATGCATGCAAGAGATTTACACATGTGAAGTTGGATCTGCAATGAACTCATCATAACTGGCGAAGACTTGTTGTAATGTATCTATTCTGGCCCATCAATCCAGCTATCTTCAAATTTAATTCGATCCAATTCTACTGCAGCAAACTTTCTCATACCTTTTATCTTTGTCAACTCTCTTCTAGCAGCTTTTATTTCTTCTTTGACATCCATTAGTCGATCTATCATCAAATCTTCGCCATCATCTCCTTTTTGCATGAGTCCTCTGAATCTTTCATCCCATTTCTCTTTTATCTGATTCAAAGGCATGCCTTCTTTTGTTAACACATTTACATATACAATGATAGCAATGACTGCTTCGAGCTCCTCAAACTGCTCAGTCAGATTATTAACAACCTCTTGAACCTCATTCCTATGTTTACACAAGAAATCTGCTTTGAATCGGAGTATACAAGAGGTTTTTCCAAAAAAATATTTATTCTCCTCTTCAAGTATTGACTGTTCAAGAAGAGTAGTCAAAGGCAATGTATTAACCTTCTCCAATTTTTGACTATACTCTTTATACTCCTCTTCTTGTTTCTCCGATGCTTCAATGTATTGATGCATTTCTCTTATCAATTCTTTAGTGCCTTTGTAAACTTCAAAACCCTCAACCAAAACTTCACCTACCTCTCAATTCAACTTGTCTACCCACCTGTCTACCATCTCCGCTTTACCTCTTACCTGCACCAAATCATCTACCTCCTTTTCGCTTAACAAAATAGGAGTCTCAATGGCCATTACCTATTGTGATCTCGGAGAGGAGACACTTTTCAAAAATGAATGTAATTGATCCAACTAAGCCTTAAGCTCATCCTTCTTTTGTTTATCCTTTATCATTCTTGACTTGGTTGTTGAAGCCACCACATCAATTAGGTTCATCTATTGATTCCTAGTGGGCCTTCCCAAGTTGACAGTACTCAACTGATAATCCATTAGTTGCGTGTCCCCTATCTCTTTTTCTATCATTGGCATGGCACACTCAGCAACAATCTCTCCTTTGTCCATGAGTCTGGTAGAGTGTAGGATCTTGGCCTTCTTTTTAGGCCTCTCTTGTTCAATCTCCTTCATCATATCCTCCCAATTAAGAGGTTGTGAAAGTGTTACTGCCCTCTTCTACAGGTCTATTTTTAGCCAAGTGGGAGCACATGGAGCAGTAGTCATCATAGAGGAAGAGGAAGCAATAATAGTAGAAGGTGGCTACACATTTATTTGAGGTTAAGAGTCAACCCTTGATTTCTCTTGTTGTTCTTGCACCACATACATCTACACAAGTCTTTCAGGCTCTTCCCTATCTTTTTGTTCCTGTATCTTCTTATCTTCCTCTTCTTTCTTCAACCTCTCTTCCTCTAATCAATCTCTCTCCACTTTTTCCCTTTCCAATCTTTTCTTTTCTAATTTTTCTTCCGCTAGAGCTTCCTTTTCCAGTTTCTCTTTCTCTAAAGCCTCTAGTCTCTCTCTAGTCTTTCTACCTCCAAAGCCCTGAGCTTTTCTGCCTTTGCTTCTTCTTGTTGTTGTTTCTTAACCAGCTCTTCGACCTCTCTTTCATTTCGTAATTTTTTTTCTTCTCCTTCCTTTTGGCGAGCTTCCTCAGCAAGTTTTAACTTGGCAACCAAGATTTCTTTCTCCCTCCGATTTCTTGCCTTCTATTCTTCCAAGTCATGAATCTTTTGTATTAGTTCCAAATTATCATTCTCTTCTTTAACCTTGATTTAATATTTTTGTTGCCTTTTCTATCTCTCTACTTCATCAGTTGCTACCTTGGCTTCAATTTCTTTGGCTTTTAATTGTTGTTGGTGCAGTATAGCATCAGCTTGTGCCTTGGCATCAATTTCCTTTTCTTTCTCCAAGGCTGCAGTGCTTGCATCAGAATCCCTTTTCGCCTCTACAAATAGCATCCATTGATCTTTTTGTGTCAAAACCTACTCAGTATCCTCCTCTAGAGGCATATTTTCTTGCACATCCTTCTCTGAAATAGTTTCATCTGAATCTGTTCCAGCATCATGAATTTCCCTCTCCACTTCTTTTCCCTTGGTAGTTTCAGCCATGCTATGAAGAGCTCCCTCTTGAACTTCTCCTCTCTATTGTTTTGTAAGTGGGATTTGTGTGGAAGACTCACCTAATGTAGGTGTTGAAACAACCGATCCTATTGGAACATCCCCTTCTTGTGTTTCCTCTTCATCCCCTGTCGCTTCAAGTTCTATCTCATCAACATCTGGGGGAAAGAACTCCAAAGGCTCCTTGGGAGATGTCTTCCTTTTGATCCTTTTGTACCCCTTACCCTTTTTAGGGGCTTGTCTTTGAGGAGTCTTGGTTCTTAGAACTAACCATTGCACACTCCTATCCAACACTATCCTTCTGATCTACTTAATATCAATGGTTTCCTCACTATCCCAGTTAATTGGATCCAAACTCTTGGTGCCAATGTTCAAAGCTTCATAGGATGGATCCAATACAATTCCATCATCCAGGAATGTGTCAGGAATGTTATCTTTAACACCAAGCTCTGACATGAGTGAGACAGATAACCTTTCATAATTCTTCTTTCTTAGATCATACCATCTTGTCGGTCACTCTAGAAGTCTTCTAACAAATTGAAATGTTTGATAAACACCGAAGGCAACAAGGCATACATCTTACCCTTCGGATCAAAATACTTACGAGCTATGTATAAACCTAATTTCAACTATATCAGCTCCCTGCAAACAACCTTTTCTCCTACCAAATGCTGACAGCTATACTCACCCAACTTCATGGGAAACTTATGACATCTGGTTTTATGTTTTATCCCAAACCGAGCATTAACTCCAAGAACCTGATATACAAACTCCATCAACACTATTCTGTTATTGCAACACCCTGGAAGAAAATGTGGATGGCCTTCAAAACCAGCTAACCTGAAATATGTGAATTTGGGGTATTGGATGTACCAACATCCCCATTCAGCAATGAATGCCATGGCTTCTTGACTCAACCTATACCCTACATCTCCATTCAATTGATTAATGACTACATATATGAATGCATCATTGACTCTTCTAAATTAAGTCTTAGCTACCTGAAGAGACAGCTGATCATAATGCTCCCACACTTTCTTTTGTCCATCCAAGACTCCCGTTATGCCCACTCTATTCAAACCTGGGAAAATACCCAACCTTGCTACGGCATACACAATGTAAGAAGTCATAAAGAAGAATTTAGTCTACCTAACGCTAGTCAGTTGATCATGAATAGTATTTGACACAATCATCGGCCAATCAAACTGCTGGGCTCCATTTAAGATTGTCTGGATGAAAGGAAACATCCACACCTTGAACCAAAATGTATCTCTCTTCCCAGATGCCCTAGACAACATCATGATTAAATCCAATACCTCCTTATAGAAATCTACCCTCTTTGGCTAGTCTACAAGCTTGCTTAAAGATTTATTTTCTGTCTTCAACCACTTTTTTTTCAAATGAGACTTATTGGATTCCTTATACTTACTATATTTCTCCAAGGCCTCTGCCTCATCCAACTACACCAAGCTCTTAGGAACTAGGACATTAAATATATTTTGAAATGCCAAATGAGTGAGATCAATGATCACATTATTTTGGGAATTCATGCATTGTCTAGTCATAGGATTGTAGGCACTGGCTGCTGTCAAGATCAACTCCAGGCACTGGATTGATAAAGGAAATATAGTGATATGTGTCAAGCCAGAATCAACAATTTTTGTGTCCTTCCTGTTAGACTTTCCCGTTTTGCAAAGTTTTCTACATATAGCTCCTCAAAATTGTACTGGCCCAAATTGGTATTGGTGATGTCTGACCAATCTGATTCTACTTTGCTCACTTTCACAACTGGACTCCGGTGATTATATTTCAATGTATAAGGCAATTGTTCAGGCTTGATCTTCTTTGGTTTAGGCATTGCCTTTGATGTTCTTGCAGGCCGATTCCTTTGAGCAGCTTCTCCTTATGTTCCTGACATATTCTAGCTTTGCTGCCACAAAAAACCTCTAATTAGATCTTTGAATATCATCATAAAACATGCTTTAAAACTATACCTTTCATGTATACATCAGAGGTAGAACTAGGCAGAAACATATTCTAAATAGTCTCTTTAACACAATGTCGAGATCAGAATCAAAAACTAGAATAGTAGCTTTACTAACAAGAAGCAGGCTCAGAGTTGAAACTAGAAATGTGATCAGAATTGGAACCGAAACCGGAATAGAAACGAACTTGGTTTTCCTCATATTTTCTATTTCATATTCTTATTTCATTCTGATTTCGCTTCCATCTAGGTTATCATTATTTTGAAGGAAGGATTCTCACTATAAGTGGAGCCAGAGACAGGATGGAAATGGAATCAATACTTTTTGGAAAACATAATTTTTCAAGTTCAAAAATTGATTCTGATCCCGCTTCCACCCAGGTTGACCATGATGTCATAAACAACTTAATCAATTTAATGCAGAACTTCATGGTTTCAAACTAGGTGATTTTCAAAATGACATGGGGCTAACCTGGAACTCGATAAAACCATCCCCATATGACCATGGGCGACTATATTCTTAGGGCATCATTTTAAATCACCTAATTAAGGCATTACAGAAACACACTTAAAACCCTAATCTAGAAAACGCAACATGAAAAATAGGGCACAAATCTAACCCTCCCTACTTTAACTAGATGAATACGCAATACTACCATTAATCCATTCTACCTCTCTATAAATCCCTAATCTTAACTAACGCCACTTAAAACCTCAATTTAATCTAACTTATTGCAAATCAAAATAGCACGACGCGATCATGACTAAAACGTGAAAGCGACCGTGCCCTAAAACACAAAGAACCAAAAACAAAAGTAAAAGAAACAAAGAATTAACCAGACAAAAAAATAAAGCAAGAACCTACTCAAACAAACACACCAAGAACCAAAATGAAATGATTCAAACCAAGAGCAAACACAAAAATGCAACAGTAAATAAATGAAGAACAACAACAATAAGAAACCCTACCTCAAACCTATTAAACTGAAATGATTCAAAGCATGAGCAAACACAAAAATTCAACAGTAAATAAACGAAGAACAACAACAATAAGAAACCCTACCTCAAACGCCAATAAATAGACCTGGCTAACCTTCCGAATTGATTCGCAACAATTATCTCCTTCTCCTTCAATTGATTCACTCAGATGGACTCAACAGTAGCTCTATTTCACTCTTCAAGTTTTTAATAGTGATAACAATGATACGTTTAATCCTTAATGAAGGTAAAAATATGAGTTCTTACCTACACCAAGTTGTTGTTATTAATGCATTAAATGTAGTTTAAAGCGAAGTCAGAACTAAAAGAGAACCAACACTTCACTATAGTGAGACTTCAGTCAAAAATTCAATGACCTAGAAAACGGCAGGGGCAGGATTGAAATGGAAACTGATTTAGAAACTTAAGAAATTTCCTAACTTCAGTCCCGTTCCGAGTCTGGGTCCACTAACAAAGCACAAAACGAAACCAAACACAAAGAGTAAAACAAAAGACCAACATAATAAAACTAAACAAAAAGACTTAAATAAAACAAAAGTTGAAATAGCGGAGGTGGAGACGGGATGGATTTTGATTTCGCAATTTTCAATAAACACGAACTTAACATCCACTCTGGTTTAGGCTCCAATAAAGACAAAACAAAAAGATTTAAAAGAAAGACCATCAAGATGGGAACAAAAACAAGTTTCAAAATAACTTCCAGAACCCGATTCAGTTCCGGTTCTGACAGAGAAATTTAAGAAAAACAAAGTGTTGGAAAAACAAGACTCCTCACTTTGTTTGAAAAACAACTAACGGCAAAACACACAAGGGGGGGGCCTTTTGACCAAGGCAAAAGATGGGGTGGTTATGCAAGGCATAACAGGTGGTATGTGACAAGATACCTCAAGAGGCATGGCCAAAACACAGATGGACGGTTGAGCACTTAAGAGTGTTCGGTTGTGTGGCTTTTGCACATGTGCCTAAAAAAAGAGGCAAAAATTGGATGACAAGGGAGAGAAGTGCATCTTCATGGGTTATTGTTCAAAGTCAAAAGCCTATAGGCTATATAACCATTTTAACAAGAAAATTGTTATCAACAGAGATGTGGAGTTTCTAGAAGATTAGTCATGGGATGGAAGAATCGCTCCTGGTCGCTCCAAATCACTCCTGATCGTTCTTGATCTTGAAGGAAAGGAAGAGGAAGTGTAGAATGATGATTCAGTGGAGCCAACAGTTGCTCCTGATAGCTCTAGACGAGCTCCTAAAAATTTTAGAAATCTCTCATGATCGCTTTTGATCGGTCTTGATCAAAATAGACAGAAAGGCAAGCAGGCATAGACAACTAGAGAATGGGTTGCAGATAGCTCCCGACCGCTTTTGATCACTCCCGATCGCTTTGAAACCAACCTGTTTAGTAGAATAGCAGCAACAATGAGATTTTATACCTTACTCTCACCTCCCTAATACCAAAGAAGACCAAAAGTCTAAGGGAGATCTACCAAGATGAAAGGTATGATGAAGAATTTGATAAGAACATGAATTTTGCATTGTTTACTCATAGTGATCTGATTTATTTTGAAGAAGCTGTGAAAGAGGATAAATAGTGTGAGGCCATGGATGAGGAGATAGATGCAATAGAAAGGAACAACACATGGGAGTTAACTAATTTTCCTCCCAACAAATAAGTTATTAGGGTGAAATAGGTCTACAAGACCAAGTGCAATGTCGAAGGAAGGATAGAAAGGCACAAGGCACATTTAGTGGTTAAGGGGTACAAAAAACATTTTGGGAGAGATTATGATGAGACATATGCCCTTGTTGCAAGGATGGAGATAGTGCGGTCAGTCCTAGCAATTGCAGCCCAACACAAATGGAAGGTATTTCAAATGGACATGAAGTCCGCCTTCTTAAATGGAGTGTTGAAAGAGGAAGTTTATGTAGAGCAGCCATTTGGATATGAAGCATGAGGTGAAGAACACAAGGTGTATAGGTTGAATAAGACTCTTTATGGGCTAAAGCAAGCTCCACGAGCATGGTACAATAGGATTGACTCATACTTGATGAGCAATGGCTTTAAAAAAAGCGATGGTGAGCCCACTCTTTACATCAAGACAACAAATGGTAATATTTTGATTGTTATTTTGTATGTAGATGATATTTTTTTTATTGGGGATGATGATTTCCAAATTGTTGATTTTAAAGAGGCCATGAAAAGAGAATTTGAAATGACAGAGTTAGGTCTCTTGAGTTATTTTCTAGGCATAGAAGTAAAACAAATGCATGCTTATATTTTTATCTCTCAAAAAAAATATACAAATGAGATCTTGAAGAGGTTTAGGATGCTTGAAAGCAAGCCTGCCCCAACACCAACAACCATAGGTCTAAATTTGGGCAAGGAATATTGCAGTAGCAATGTAGATTTGACCATGTATAAAAGCTTCATAGGAAGCTTGATGTATTTGACAACAATTAGGCCGGATATAATGCATGGAGTGAGTCTTATTTCTAGATTTATGGAGACTCCTAGAGACACCTATTGGCAAGTGGGTAAGAGAATTCTGAGGTATGTGAATGGCACCAAAGGATATGTCATTTTGTACACAACAACAAAATAATATGGGTTGGTTGGTTACACTAACAGTGATTGGGCAGAAAGTTTGGATGATAGGAAGAGCACTTCGGGCTATGTGTTTCATTTGGGTTCGAGTGCTATCTCTTGGGCTTCCAAAAATCAACCTGTAGTTTCCCTATCAATAGTTGAAGCTAAGCATATAGTAGCAGCATGCCAAGCTATTTGGCTAAGAAGAATCTTGGCAAATTTGAGAGAAGAACAAAAGGATGGAATAGTGATCTTTTGTGACAATGTTTCATCGATAGCCTTGAAGAAAAATCTTGTGTTTCAAGGAAGAAGCAAGCACATTGAAATCAGGTCTCATTTCATTCGTGAGTTAGTTGAAAATGGTGAAATTAAAATGGAGTTTTGTAGGTCTGAGTGACAGCTAGCAGACATATTCACCAAGTCTTTGAGCAAAGATAATTTTGAGCATCTAAGGAGTAGTTTGGGCATATTTGATTTTGATCGGGTCTAATCCTATTGGTTCAAGACAAAGGGGGAGTGTTGGAATTTATTGTTTATCCCTGAGCCTGCCGTTGCTTCACCTACCTATTAGGAGCTATTTTTTTCTTTGTCAATTTTGAGATCTTCATCCCTACAGCTTCTGATTGCTCAGAATTGAATGAGGTAGAAATTTTTGAATTCCCAATTAATGCTGGTAGGTAATTTTGATATTTAGAGGGAATTTTTGTGAAAGACAAAAGGAATAAAGGTAGTTTTTTTATGTCAGTTGGAGTTGTCAAGTTGAAGTTAGTTTTTGCAGCAGCAAGTGATTGGCAGAAAGAAGTGAAGTTGCAGCAACAACAGAGAACATTATGTGTAAGGAGTTTCTAATAGCTCTAGATTGCTTAGATTTGTTGCAAAGTGTTTTCAATGAGCAAAAAATTGCTCTTGATCGCTTTGAATTTGCCAGGAATAGTAGATAGTTCCAGTCGATTTGTAACAATGAGCTCTAAGTAGCTCCTGATCATTTATGAACTGGTTGAACAGTCTTTGATAGCTCCTAGAAAGTTGTAATAAGTAGTTTTCAGTTTGTTTGAAGTTTTATGTTTTATGTATTGTCACTTCTAGCATTTTGAATAGAAGGAAAATGTTGCATGTCCAGTTTTATGTTTGTCTCCATTGAGTTTTAGTTTATTATTCTGCATTTGGGTATATCCAGTTTAATTGGAAAACAGAGCAGCAACTCTGTGTCTCTATTTTGTTTTGCATTTTAAATTTTCTACAAGATGCACATAATGAAAAATAAATCAACTCTAATCATTATATGTATTTTAAATCCAAAATTTAAGTAGAAAATCCGCAAATGAATGCCCAGAAAACTTAAGCTATGAAATACAATGACAAGTAACATAAACAAGTAACAGTTTAAACTCTAATAATTGGTGAAAAAGCTTTAATGAACATTCATTTTTTTATCATTTATTCCTCCTATACAACAGTCACTGATATTTAATTTGCATGGAATCAGAGAGTAATGAAACTTAAAATCTAGAAAACATAAAAAAATGTAGCCATGAAGCCCAAATAATCCTTCAACCAACTTAAAGGATATGGATAACTAAACATAATGATTAAAGCCACAGCAAAAATGCAGGGCATAAAATTTTTGTTGTCATGTCATTTTCCCCAAGATGAATATGTACAAGATCCAACTATTGACACTTAATCCGTACAAGTAGGAAATAGAAGATTGAAGATAAATTGTTATAATTCATCAACGATAAAGAAAGAGTCAAGAACATGACAAATAAGCATGAACCTGGTGAGCATATAAACTATTTGAAGCATCATATATATTTTTAATATGAAAGTACTAGAGGTTTATATATAATTCATGAACAATAAAGGAATAGCAAGAACAATAAAATTTCAGAGGAGAGCATTTTTTGTCTATGACCAGAGGCATAACAGACTGAACAAAAATAGTAAGGATTTAATGTCAAGGAGGTTGTTAGAGGCAATCACACACCATATAGAATATAGTTATTAGATTACTTTTGAAAAATACAAATACATTAATGTAAAAAGGGTTTCTGGTAATTCCTTCTTAACTAAAGTTCAAAATTAATTGACATATTTATGCATCTCAGGTTCCTCATGAAGATCAATTAGAATAGAAATTATGTTGTTTAAACAATCATGAAAGCCATTAACCTTTTTGAAAGTGCTATATGAAATAAATGATGCAAGATTCTGCATTACAAAGTGGCTAGTCCTTAACAATTTGAACAATACAGTTGTTCACAACCAATGTGAATTTGTCATGGATTTGGAATCTATGCAATAGAAAAACTATTGGTGAAATGTCTACTCTGTATTGTTCATATGTTATTTCTACAATTTCTGGCAAGTGTTGTTCAAGTAGCTTTCCTTGTAAATAGCAATCAATATTTCCCTCTTGGCTATATAATGTGTAGTGCAAATTGTGGTGATGCGAGGGTTGTGTGGCTTTATTGCAGTGTGTGTAGTGGGCAGAACCTGTGTCAATGGGAGGTTCAAATAACAATGTGCGAGTCAAATAAAAATGTGCAATAACATTTGCTGCAATAGATTTCATAAGATGGCAAGTGGACATTTTTTTCTTTCAATGTCCCAATAGCCTACAATTGAAATGATGGTGTTATGCATTGTACAAAGCGGTAGAGAAATTGGATGTATTATGTAATACAAGTATGAAATTAGAGTAATAAAAATTTGTGTGCTTGCTTGGACATTGCATTTTGCTAGTGTTTTACAAATGGGCTTTTGTACATTAGTCATTGAGTTCTTGGAAAAAGGTGGACTGTGTTGTGAGGATTACATTTTTACCCTTAGGACCAGCTCATACAACATATTTGAAAAGGATTAGTGGCATGTCCGCTACAAAAAACATTTGTTGCAAAGCTACACACATTTCTGCACTGTTGTTTTGGATAACAACCTACCAAAAAAAGGTTATTAGTGCATAGTGAAAGTATCTTAACTAAGTATGAATAAGAAAGTAAAATGTAGATGATCAGTAATGTACAGTAGCCATGTCTTCTTGCATATCGCCATCCTTGACATGGACTTCAAGTTGGATTTTGTTGATATGGTAACTTGTGCCAATTGCAATGACAATAGCACCAAATGATCCAATAGAATAGCTATCTTTTGATTGAATCAGTTGCGAGATGGTTGTGTCAGGTATTGGTTTATGTTCTTTGCAGACTTTGCTAATACTTTGAATGGTGGTTTTATGAATGAATTGGATACATGGTTTACATTCTTTGCAGACTTTGCTAATGCTTTGAATGGTGATTTTATGAGTGAATTCAAGACAGTAATCAACACCGCCTCTTTCATATTGTGTTTTTTTTATTTATTACAAAGTTTGTAAGTTGAACACTTGTGTGAGGCAATAATTTTGGTAGGAATGTGTCAATGAGTTTGTTGTTATTGTCATTGGGCCATGGCTATCGACCAAATCAATATGCAAAATTGTTGCTTTTGGCTGTGTTGTAGGTTTTCTAGTATCATCAAGGCCATAAATGACTATGATGTCACCTTCAAAGGCTACAACTGATTGTTTTATACAAATATCAAGTATGCTTGATGGCTGAACATGTTCTGCCTTCATTTTGTACATTGCAATTCTAGCAATGGTGGAAATTGAATGAGAAAATGACCATGGAAAAAATCAAGTTACATATGACATAAAGGTGTAGAAGACTTGCCTCTTTTGTTCATGGTTATCACTTGAGCAGGTAGCATCGTCTATAGTAGTACCTACATGACTGAGCAAGAAGTGTTAGAAAACATTGCTAGTGAGCATTACTGTCAAATGCATATTTCTAATTCACGGGAAAAGCATGTTAAGAATATCATTGCATATTTTCATGCTCTATGCATTTTTTGCAAGCTATGTTTTCTATAGGCATTGAATGGTCCATCTTGTGTTGTCCATCAATTGTCTTTGTTGTGTTGAAAGTGCTCTTGGCAATACATGCAATGACATATTTGGTTTTGAAGCTTGTTGTTGTTAAGTGCAAGGAATTTACCTATTTGAAGAGGGTCTTGGTGCTAGAGTCTTGAATCTTCAACTAGTCAGGGACATAGATAGACTAGAGAAATAGTAATAGTATGCAAATTAAGATCTTGATCTAGCAAATGAGTTTGACATACCTGCCATCAATTGGATTGACAATCAGTTACAGTGTCTGGAATCTCTTTTGTTTTTCAGCAACAGATAAACTCCACTACATACCGTAACCTAGAGAGGATGTTTACCAAACATATATTTGAATGCATTCATCATTGACTATGGAAATCAATGTCCTACAAACCAGCCATATCTCCTCTACATGCAAACTGCTACCATGACAACTCATTAACATTGCTAAAACCCTAATTGCCAATTGTCAAGGGAAAATCTCTAGCATGGCAATGAAAATTTGATAGTGGGTCAATTGAACTGATCACTGCAATAAGCCCTTTGGGATCTACACGCTCGCTTGCTTCATGAAAATAGAATCACATACTGACATCATGTAGTTGTTAATCCATGTCAATAATAAGCGACCAAATTCTAGAGTAGTTAACTAGTGAGCACATTTGCATCTCCAATTACTCACTGCTCAATAAAACCTGAAAAATATTTGAATTTTGAATTCTAATTGGCCATTGCAACATGCAGTAATCATTATTTTTATTGCTTGACTATGAAATGCTATTTTTGATAGATTGCAACACATTTTCTATTAGAAATCAGCCAAGGAGACATCTTCTAAGAACATGTTGCAATGTGTTTGTAAGTGCAAAGAGGGTTTTTTCTCGCAATTTGGTGCTTTTCATAAGATAAACCTACAAATCTATTTAGAACCATTAGCAGATAAATTTCATCAATTGCCTTGTTTTGAGTTTTATGATATATCTGCATTTTAGCTTTGATACTTGTTTGGGATAGTCTATGTATAAGTTTCTTAAAGCTAGGTATTGATTCTACTTCATCTATACATGGCTGCATTATTTCTAATTAGACTTGAGTAGCTTAGGCAACAATATAATATATAACACTATACCATACAACCCGATCAAAAGCTTAAGCTCAAAATTTGTGATTTATATAGCCTTTGTTACATGTAAGAATACATTTTAGCTATAGGCAACTTATGCTTTTCAGAATATTGCTACTATATATGAATTGAAATGGTGCAATTATTTATAATATAGATAAATCATGAAACTGAAGGCAAGCCAATTTATAAAAGATATGTGCTAATGGTTCCAGGTAGATTATTAGGGCTACCTTATGGAAAGGGTCATCTCCTCAACAAAAAGTCTCTTTTCACTTACAAATAGACTCCAATATGTTGTTAGAAGATGCCTGTCTGGTTGCTTTGTAGCAGCAAATTTGTTACAATCTATCAGAAATAACACATCATAATCAAGCAGTTAAAAGAATGAACAAAGCTAGAATAGAAAGCATAAATAATCAGCAACATCCAAGATACTCTTGGAACTACATAATACATAATGGCTTAAAAAACAGTTAAATGGCCATTGCAAATATTATGTTCACTATCAATTCTATCCAGCTTTTGTAGTTTTCAATATTCTGCGATATAATTTTTTGGAGGAGCATTAATACTCTGTCCTGTACTGACAGAAGGCATCTAATTCCATTTCTTTTGTTAATATCACATTCTTAATGTTTCCAGAGTGCATTCTTAACTTATCCAATGTCTTCAGACTTCTTGCAATTGAGAAAATTGAAAAACAATGGAAAGGCATTTAGTGCAAACGATATCCCATTAAAATCCTCTAAATGACTACTACAACTATAATAGGTTCATCTTCAATCCCTTTTACAATGTTCCAAGGTATATAAATAAAGTAGAAAATCTATAAAATGTTCAGATTGCTACTGAATTTGAAATCTCTTTGCAATGAAAACTTGTAACTGGTGAAAATTCCAAAACATAATCATCTATAAGTGTAATGTTAGTTCTTAGTCTTCACAGTTCTAAAATTATTCAAGTAAATCTCTTTAAGAAAAAAAAGATTGAGAAAAATAATAAAATTTAAATTATATATGGAAATGTACACAACACTATTAGAGAAGAACTTATTCTCACACATTTATGCATTTTTCATTTTTCTTAGAGGTTCTTCAAAAAAATTCCCCTCACATAGAAAAACACCTTTAATTTGGATCTACAGTGGTGGCATTTGCAAAGGTTTTGGCTCCACCCTGTTTTAAGTTAAATGCTTTCTTTTTATACTTTCATCTCAAAACACTATTTTTTCATTGTCTATTTCATATGTCATTATGATTTTCACATTATTCTTCACCAAACCATTGATTATATTGTTATTATCCTTATATTTGAAATGGCATTTCCTTTTTCTTGCATGTATCCACAACTTTCATAGGAACATCATTATGAGAAGAAACCATAGAATAATTGGAAGAAGAATTTGTAGTGTGGGTCACAACGCTCTGAGAGAAAAACATGGGGAAGAAAATACCCTTTCACTATGCTCATACTAATCAAACAATGACAAAAAACAAAGGAGTTGATAGAAGAGCTTCACTACAACCCTGCATCTTCATCTGAATGTCCTACCACAAGAATATTTGTTTTAATTATTCTATTAGCCATTATGCCCAACTAGACACCCCAACTATTAATTCATAAAAAAATGAATCTTGTTTTCTTAAAAACTGCAAACAATGCATTTCAAAACCTATAACTATGGTATGCTTTGCCCAAATCGTATGGACAGGTATTATAGTTATCCTTGAGTCCCCATTTTCAGGGAATGGAGAAACATTGGAACATGAGAAGGAGATGGGAACAATTCTCTCATATTTTTCTTCAGCTGACTTGCATGAAAGTGTTAGGGCAGAAAAAATAAACTATATAAATCATATGATCAATGCCAGAAAGGGGAAATTCTGCATACAATAGCAAAGCATCAAACTGAACATAGAAATTTGAATTATGTGTGGTTGTACAATGTGATTCCTAGCCTTAGCTATGAATTGTGTTCTAGCCATAGATATAACAAAGAATCAATGAATTTTAAGTCACGATTACTTTATTTATTCATAGATGCTCTTATAGTTTTCAGATATGAACTATTATATATGCAAATATGCACAGGAGTTAACTGGTCTGGAATTTGGTGGCTTGTTATTGACCATGATAACTGGTTGCAGAATGTCAATATATCATTGTAGTTTCATAAGGCAAGAGAGTGTGCGGTTTCCTAAAGGCTTATTGCACTCATGGGTTCAATCGACCCGTCATCAGACTTTCACTGCTTGATTATGAGGCATTATTTATGATAGATTGCAACAAATTTGGTATTAGAGGAAAACAAAAGAGACATTTTCTAAGAAGAGGTTGCAATGTATTTGCAAGTGCAAAGAGGGTTTTTGCTCGTGATTCAGTGCTTTGCCTAAGGTAACTCTACAAATCTATCTGGAACCATTAGCAGATAAATTTCATCAATTTCCTTGTTTTGAGTTTTATGATTTATGTGTATTTTAGTTTTCATACTTCTTAGGGATTGTCTATGCATAAATGTGTTGAAGCTAGGCATTGCTTGCAATTCATCTGTACATACTTTTATTGTTTGTTATTAGACTTCAACAGCCTAGACATCAATATAATATATAGCGGTGTACTATACAACCAGATCAAAATCTTAAACTTAAAATTTATGACTTAGATAGCTTTTGTTAGTGCAATTATTTATAGTATACATAAATCATAAAACTCAAAACATCCCAATCTATGAAATCTCTGTGCTAATGGTTCCAAATAGATTTGTAGGGTTACCTTATGAAAAGCATTGTTTCCGTAGCAAAAAGTCTTTTTGCACTTCCAAATACACTCTAATGTGTTGTTAGAAGATGTGTCTTACGTTGCCCTATCATAGAAGATGTGTTGCAATCTATCAGAAAAAATGCCTCATAATCAAGCAGATAAAATAATGAACAAAGCTGGAACACCCAAGATAACTAATCAGTAATGTTCAGGATATTCTAGGAACTATATAATACATAATGGCCTAGGTAATAGTGAAATGGTCATTGCAAATATTCTAGTATACCATTTTTTGCAAAGAGCAAGATCAAATTGTTAAGTTGTTTGCCTATTATGGCACTTAGAAAGAAGGAAAATTAAAGCAATCCAATTTACAATATATCAAGAACATGTACAACACCATACATGGCATGGCATTCAAAGTGGGTGTTGATTTCAACACTCTAATTATTGAAGAATAACTATTGTTTATATAATATTCTGTATGTTGTTGATCATTACTGGGATTTTGATATGGATGGAACTTTTAGAAATTTCATGCAGTTTTAACCAACATTTAAAAATACCTCATAACTCAGTAACCAAATAATTAGAAGTTAAAACATGGCAATGGGCAATTTGAAATATCTTTGAAAAAATTTAGGAATTCATGGATTTTTTTCCTTTAAACCTAAACACAATCCATCATAGTTATAACATTAGATGATAGGTTTCTAAGCAGTAACTTAACAATAAACTAGACTATATGATATAATATTTGTTGTACACATTGATCTTATTCCTAAGTGGAAGTTGCTATTGACCTACACTTTATTGAGTGTCCTGTAATCAATGACCAGCAAAAACAAAGATAACATTATGTTACAGTCATAAAGTATTGGAGTCACCTAGTCAATGTGCAATCTACATAGGCTATGGTCTAGTGGTAAAAGGGAACATTTATCACTATAATGACTATCTAAAGCAATGTATTGGATTGGAAATAAGATGTACACAATAAACACAAGATCTAGTTAGGTGTAACATAAGGGCATGAGAAGGCACATAAGAAAGATAGCACAAGCCTGTGATCAAATGTAAGTATCATCAACATGTGATATGATGATAATAAGATATGGAAGATGGAAGCATAGACTATTACTCATGATGCATAAAAGAAAATAAAGATCATCCAATAAGGATAAGAATAAGGATGCATGTGCATGGAGGACTTTTGCAATTAAGAAAAGGCACTGCATGTTAGAAATGTTCCCTTAATCTATTTTTTGTATTTAAGCATCTATAAATAAATGAAGCAATTGTGACACCATATTGAAACTTTATTGAATTACTCTACAAATCTCATATAAATCATTAATCATTCAAGTATGTGTAATCGATTTACTTTACTATAAAAAATTGTTTATTCAATTAGCAACCATTGGAAAAACTGAGGCAGAAGATATTGGAGCCTTGGACTTGCTCAGTTTACATGGGTATTTCTGAAATGTGTCTTCTTGAATCAAGGTGTAGGCTACATTGTTTTAAATTCTTTTTCCTTAATTTTGAAACAGCTAAAAGGTTGTGGTTTGAAATACCAATTGAATGCATTGATTCTTACAGTTAGATGAACTTGCAAGATGAATAAAGGAAAAAGGGATCTCTCAAAGTATCAGACGAAAACCACAGTTTAGATTACTTTACTTGGAAATGAAAAGGAAGTGATGTCAAAGGGATATCCAAGTAACCGAGAGAGATTACAAAACCCTAGATGATATGAATCAATGATATTATAAAGTGCTAGAAGGGTCTAGAAATGCAACAGCTAATCCTAATCTACAACTAATAGCAGCTACTCTATTAACAAGCCACCAAATCGTTAACCAGTGAGCACATTTGCCTCCCCAAATAATCATTGCTCTATAAAACTCTGCAAAATCTGCATTTTGATTGGCCAATACACCACGCTTTAATCACTGTTTACCGATTGAAGGCTTCGCTATAGTTCCCGACAGGAACTAATAAGCTTAGACAAACCATAATGCTGCAAAGAATATTAAGTGTTTATCATGTCTTCATTAAATTTACCAATTCCAATATCTTATCAAACTTCACATCTCCTTTTATACTTTTTGTGTGTACAACAACATTGGATATAGATAAATATACTTGTAGATTTGTTGAACTACTAATCCTGTCAATGTATGAATTTATTTGGTTTTTGACTCTACTTACTCTACATTAGAATTTCTATAGGATAATGAAGAAGCTCATATCGGAAGATAGCACTTTTTTCTTTCTAAATCAATCAACTACTATAAGGAAAAACACACATAGAAGCTATAACATTGATATTTGTTCACTCGCCAATGACAACAAGACACCCTGGTCTACTTTAAGTCTGCTTTATTTTCTGATTGTGTATAAATATTTGATATTTGATTTTCTAGCAAGGTTGCCCCTATTTTTTTCATTCACTTGGAGGGGCAGTTGTTGTGATTTTTTTAATTATCTGATTAAATTTAACTAGACAACTAGAACAATCACATAAAGACATGGGATAAATATTTGATTTCTCATCACATTGTTGTTCCTGTTTCATGTTTCTAAAATATTTAGAGGTTGTTGTAGGTTTCTTGCTCAATTTTATGTGCAAGTTTTGTTGTGTATTTGCTAGATTGTTGCTCATTTTTATGTATAGGTTTCAAGATTTGTGTCATCTTTGTTGGATTTGGTACTCATTTGTATGTAGATTGAGATTTGTTTGGGTGACCAGCTGATTTTCAATAATTTGAATTTACATGAGTGCAAACTGATGTGAAACATAAAACATCATGATTAATGTTTTATGGTGCTCTGTGATGTAGGAAATATAACTTCATTGGCACTTTCCCTGTTACATGTATATCAAATTTCTGAGGAAAAAACTATTATATTAACATTCTTGTTGTTGCATGGAACTGAAAAACATGTATACTATACATGAACATGAATTACATGTAATATTGTTGTTTTTTATGGCTGTTACTAATCTTGTTCATCTGAACATTAATTAGTGGTAACTTGAATAATTCAATCTTGTTTTTATGTTAATTTTCTTATATTTCTAGTTTCATTTGAAATATGAGAGTCACCATAGGGCACTAGGGTATACATTTGTTGATCGGTTGTTTATTGTTTGTAATTAAGATGTCAAGTTCTTCAATTTCATTGGCATGTTTTATGAGATACATGAAATGCAAAATCCTATAATTTGTTGGGAAATCTCTTAAGGGAATCTTAAAAGAGCATATCTATTATAAATTGGATTATCCAAGACCACGAGACTCTTTATCCGTTATGTGATGTGATTGTCCAAGAACACAAGATTTCTCACTAACTATGCAAAATGATTTTCTAGACACAATTTTTTATCAGTTATGAAACATGGTTGCTTATGGATATAGAATTTTTAAAACTAGTAACATTGTTTTGTTCATTCATCATTCCCTCTTTCATGATTTTTTTCATTTCAAGGTTTAATTACCAAAACAAGGTTTGACCAAGGAAAACCCCCATTCAACAAAAACAAAACATTTTTCCCTCTTGATTTGTGTTTGTAAATTTAGGTGGAAGAAAGATTGAAGACATATTGAAGATCAAATTTGGAGAAAGTTGCAAAGTTGAAAAATTTGTCAAAAGTGTCAATATATCACAAAAACTCAATTACAGAATTTATTTTTGGCTTCTCGAACCTGAAACTTGAGAAAATTAAAAGACTCACATCTATAGCAAAGGCTCCTGAAAGTTACAAAAAAACCCTCACTCAGGACCCATTCACCCCTGGGTGAATGAGTCCTAGATTAGCTTCTAAAAAACACTTTTGGTGTCTGGTACACATGCTTGCCCTTCTTTGATCTCCAATATGATTTCTAGTTCTATTCTAGTATTGAGTTTAATCTTACTATTCCAAGTGTTAGATTGTAATTTGGTGTTGATTTGCTATTTTTAGTCTTTCTCCCCAAAGTGTTGTTTGACCAGGACCCCCGTCTTGACACAAAAAAGAAATCTAAAGATTCTTCCATAGAATTGATTCTCCTAAGGGTAGTTAGTCAGTTCTTTGTGGGGGGTCTCATTTCTTGAATAAAAGTAGAAAGATATGTTCATCATATTATCCATTTCCCCCATTTCATTTTGATGAACCACCATTTTTCTATGTTTCATCTTGGTGAACCCGGTTTTTGACCATTGCATTTTTTTAATTTTAGAGTCTATTTTAGCCCTAGATCTAGGTTTTGCATTCATTTACATTGAATCAAATCTCATTTAGGGTTGTTTAACTTGCATTAACTTTGGATCTCATTTAGGGTTTTAGGTTTGCATTTTTGCATTCTTTAAATCTAAAAAACACAAAATTTTCAATCATTTTGCAAAGAATTTACATATCATTGCATGATCAAAAACTTAAAACACAAAAATAAAAAATAAAATTGCATTTCAAATTACCTCTCCTAAGTTATCATTTAGTCATATTTTACATTTGCATTCAAGCTCAAATTCACAAAAATTTGAAACTATAACTCATTGTCTGAAACCAAAATCTGGAAACCATAAGAGCAACTCAAAAATTTGTAAAATTTTTTTAAAAACCCTAAGCAAGGACCCATTCTCCCAGGGGTGAATGAGTCCCTGATGAAGGCTTTTTCCTGAATTTATGGGCATTAAAACCTCTATTTCTTCATTTTGCTTTGTTGTTTTCAGTTTTTTGTTTCAGTTTGTAGAATTTATGTTACTTCAAATTGATCATATTAAGCTTAATAAGGTAAATTCAGTGCATTGTGTGAATTCAAAATTGCATCTAAAAGACATGATTTTCAAGTTTTTACATAGTATAATAAAAAAATTATCTTGTTTTAAATCTAAAAATCTGATAATTCCCTTGCATTTTAAACAATGGACATGTGTATTAGTAATAGGGTATGTGCAAGATCATCATGGAAAAAACAGGCCCTTAAATGGCAATAAAAAGACAGAAAATCAGAGCTAGACAACTTGATGTAAAAATTTGAATAAGTTATCTATATTATTTCAAAAAAATGTAAAAATAGAATCTGTAGCAAATTGAATGTAGTTTCTAAACTACTAGACCTTTATTTTTATTTTTTAAATCTATTTGGTGAAAATTTGAAATTTCAATGTAGTAGTATTTAAATTTTAGGGTAAAAATAAGAAATAGGTGTCTGTCTGACCACCCTAACCACAATAAAATGATAATATTTTTTTATAAGATTTTAAATATAAGTGGAGGACTCATGACCCTATGTGATGCATATTTTTTTATAATTTTTTTCCAAGTAAATAATTAATTATGAATTTTTTGTTACAACTTTTAAAAAATACAAAATCTCGTCTATCTAACAACCTTAACTTGGTCAAAAATTCATGAAATCAATTTTATTTTCTTTAATCCTATAGTATGCAAAGCATAGAATGTGATGCATGTTTTGGATTCAAAAAATGTGATACCATTTGAAAGTTATAGGTGTTTTTCAATCAGCCTATCAATCAAGACTTTATTCGTAATTCTAATAGAAAATGAATAATAATAATTTATTAAATTCAAACTAAATCATAATTTATATTGGTGGAAAGCTGAGAATCTCCTCTAAAAACCCTTTTCGTTTCATCAATTTTGGGTAAAAAAAAATTCATTAGCCACATGGGCCATCATATGGCTTACATATCGCCACTTTTTGGCCCATCATGATCCTGCACATAACCAATATATGGAATTCTTTAGCATCCTTGGTTGATGTCTCAAGTTGTGCTTTTGGCAATGATCTTAATGCAATTGAACCTAATTATGCTTGAAATCAACTCCTAACATATGTCCTCATGAAGTTGACATCATAGGAGAAGATGATGCCAATATGCATGAATTCATAAATGATTGCCTTAACAATATTGAGAATAATGCATCCCTTTATCCTTCCATGCAACAACCAACACCTCTTACTATCACACAACTTGAGATGTTTGGAATTTTACATCCTAAAATTGAATCACAAACCAAGCCTAAATCTCCAACAATGAATGAACCTAGTCTCTCCAACCAAGTGAATACTCAACTATCTTATGTTAACAAAGTGACTAATACACCCATCAACCTTGAAGAAACTTATGGAAAAAAATTTAAGATATTAACCAACCAAGGATGTGACATAAGTAATGAGCATGAAATTCATAAACTTTTAGAACAAATCCCATTTGAAGAAACCCAAGGATTACGATATCAAGATCCTTCTCCTTCCACATCTTCTAAGGATACAAATTTCCTCCTTCATAATGACTAATTAATGTCTCACAAGGATGATAGGATCACCTTAGGTCCTCCTCAATATCTCCCTCAATAAGTTGCTCAACCAAGTAAGAATTTGAAGCCTTATAAAATCAAAAAATTGCCATTCTTGCACACTAAAACATAAATTGAACGAAAAATGGAAAAACTTCTTCAATTAGGATGGATTCAATTTCCACCTCCTAGTAAAGGCAACAAACCTAAGAACATGAATTATTGTGCATATCATAGAAATCTTGGGCATATTACTGATGAGTGTCATGCATTAAAGTTGATATTGGCTTTTATCCTAATGATGATGATGCTTATGATAAACTAATTTGATAGCAATTACATGAAATTTTCTCCTTGCCATGTAATAGTTGTAGGATCATAGCATACTCACTATCACATGTTTTACATTCATTGCAAATCACCTTCTTTATTGCAAGGAGCCCATTCTCATCACTCATCTCGTCTCATCTTTTTCCTCCACTTAGTGGGGGTAAGGGGTTAGATAGCCGTGTCCTAGTGTAGCACTTGATGTTGTCCCTTTCGTTAGTTATCCACCTTCTGCATATACTGATCAAGATTGGAATGTGGATGACCTGCTATAGGTTGACTCGCATGTACCATACTAGTCTTTTGCTTTATTTTCTTTTCATGTTCTTTGTGTGATTGCATGCTAGCAATGTGATCCCTTGTATTGTTCTGCTTGACATTTCTTTATTTTCATTCCTCTATTTGTACCTACATTGTTCTTTATGTCATAAACCTTTTATCTTTTCTCTTTTCTTGTGTTTTCCTTTTGGGGATGACGCAAGGTATCGAGACATTTAGGTCTCTTCCATGTCAACCCAAAAGCTTTTCTTTATTTTTTCTCTCTATGTGTCATTCTTCCAGTTCTATGAGTAAATTGGAGAATGATGACATTTTTGAGCTCTATAAAATCATGTAGCAAAGACATACTGACCCCAAATCTGTAGATCCCTTACGTGTTTAAGATTTCATTTTGGAGGCAACCCCTTCTCATGATGTAGCTTCATTTGGAAACATATGACTTGGCATAGAGCTTTCCAAATAAGCTCCCATGTCTCCTTTATTGTTAGCATTGATTATTTACTCCTTTAAAGTAATTGCTCACAACATGGTGCTAGCAATTTCCTTAAAGTAGGGGCATACATTGGCATTATCATTTGAAAATTTTGACTATGTTTTATGTTTCATTAAGTGATCTTCTTACTTCATGTGATGCATCTTATTTATGTTGGTGTCGTTGGGTTTGATGTCCTTTAGGATTGTGACTTTTCTTGGCATATGACTTTCCTCATAGTGGTGATGCTATGCGTTGTATTCCCTAAGTTGTGAATCTTTTATCTTTGACTTGTCCTCTCTTAGAGACATTAGACATGATGTTCTCCAAATTGAAGACCTTACATTACCTAAGAAAAATCCCTTTGAACGTGTCCTATCTTATTTATATTATTGTTCATAAGTGTTTGGCATAACACAACTTGTTGACCTTGTGAAGCTCGAACCCTTTTTATGGCCATCAAGCATAACAAACTTTTCTTTCCTATAAAGCCTTGTATTTTGTTCATAGGTGCTTAGCATACTATAGCTTGTTAGGCATTATGAAGCTCAAATTTTATGTTTGTTTTTCAGTGCCTTATCAGAGTTATCAGAGGGATAACTTTGGTATGGTATGGGATCCTAATAAGATTCTCCCATTTTCCACCCTTGGGGGCTCACCTAGTGGATAGTCAGAGTTTCACTAGCCCGTGTGAGCATGTGTGTTGTTTGCATAGTGGACATCGAGTTCCGCTTGTGAACACTTTTTGGACAAACAACTAAGACGTGTTTCACATCACATTGAAAAGTTGAGGCTTGATCCACCCTTTTTATTTTCTCTTCTTTAAGTCTTTGATATTGTATGATTACCATTTTCATTGTTGCATACATATGTTGACTGTCTACTTTAGTGTGAGTTTACACTTGTGCTCATCCTCTAACTAAAGTGGGGGCTAAATGTAGAGATGAAAAATGTATCCCTTTACATTTTCTCACTTGTTCAGGCCCTCCTAGTTAAAATGGACTTAGTTATGCCTTAATTTAGTGTTGTAATATGTATTTTACATATTCACATTAAGTTTAGGGACCTATTAATTAATTGAACTTGATTGGGCCTTGATAAGACCTATAATTCATTTCCAAGCCCGTTAAACTATATTTTTTCAAGGGAAAACTTGACAATAATTAATGCCTAAACATAACACTTTACCTTGAGCAATGTGTGTCCTAGGTTTAGATGGGAGAATGGGTCCTCACTAAGTCCTAGGACCTAAATTTAAATTATATTTTTGATGGTATTTTAATGTTTTCAAATCAATATTTCAATTTCAACTTGTTAAATTTGAATGTCTTTAAATTAAGGTTACATACCTAAAAATATAAGGTTATTTCACTAAGTTTCACCTAGCATATTCACCTAAGCAATTCAAGATTTTCAAAGAGAAATTCAAGAGTGATTTCAAGAGCATTCCAAGGAAAATTTATTGAAGTTTTATTGCAGCAATCAAGATCCAATTGTCATATCAAAGTCTTCTTCCATCATGCATGTTTTTGGAGCTAATATGGTGATGTAGGTTTCATGATCCTATCAAGCATTCAAGTCAAAGATCCAACGCAATATTCAAGTGTCAAGATCCACATCCATTGAAGCCATTTCATGCAATTTGTAGACCTTCATTTAAGGGTTTGTTGATTAGTAACATTTCTTTGTTCATTCATCATTCCCTCTTTCATGATTTTGTTCATTTCAAGGTTTAATTACCAAAACGAGGTTTGACCAAGGCAAACCACCATTCAACAAAAACAAAACATTTTTCCCCCTTGATTTGTGTTTGTAGATTTAGGTGGAATAAAGATTGAATACATATTGAAAATCAAATTTGAAGAAAGTTGCAAAGGTGCAAAAGTTGTCAAAAGCATCAACATATCACAAAAATGCAATTACATAATTAATTTTTGGTTTCCCGAACCTGAAACCTAAGAAAATTGGAAGATTCATATCTATAGCAAAGGCTCCCAAAATTTGCATAAAAACCCTCACTCAAGACCCATTCACCCTTGGGCGAATGAGTCCCAAATCAACTTCTGAAAAGCACTTTTGGTGACTGATACACATGGTTCTGCCCTTCTCTGATCTCCAATTTGATTTCTTGTTCTATTAGTATCAAGTTTAATCTTGTTATTCCAAGTGTTAGATTGCATTTTGGTGTTGATTTTCTATTTTTAGTCTTTCTCCCCAAAGTGTTGTTTGACCAAGACCCATGTCTTGACACAAAAAGGAAATATAAAGATTCCTCAATAAAATTGATTATCTTAAGGGTAGTTAGTCAATTATTTGTGGGGGATCTCATTTCTTGAATGAAAGTAGAAATATAGGTTCATCATATTATCCATTTCCCCCATTTCATTTTGATGAACCACCATTTTTCTATGTTTCACAAAGCACACGTGAATGAGGTGAGAATCACAAGGAGACATTGTTGTGATGTTAAATCACGAGGATCCACAACTGTGATGTCAAATCAAGGCTCTACACAAACTCCCATTACACTTTATAATATAGTGTAAGTACAATTTTTTAAAATTCCCTCCCTAAAGAACACATTCAATTTTGTGGCACTTTATATGAGTGCATTTACAAACTTACTTGCTATTATAAGTTCTTACAATTTTTTGTCATGAGGTGACAATGAAGACATGGTTTTCAAACCTCAATAAAATTACAAAACATAGAATGAAAACCCCATTATTCAATGAAAGAAAACCCCCTTACAACACATTGTAACCTATGAAAGATTCTCCTCCCCCTTACAAATATTACTTCATGATCAATCGACAATTACTAAAATATTTGAGAAAATAATGCTAAATTTAATTAATATCTAACTACTAATTGTTAGCATTTCTTTTAACATTTAACACTAATAGGTAGAGTAGATACACCAATTGACGTAATTTATTAGCCGATAGGCTATATATAGAGTGAAATTTTAACCAAAACCTCTCTCATGCCAATATATAGTCTTTTGTCGTCAAAAAACAAATCCTTTTCACCTGTAAACAAGTTTCTTTTGCCGGTATTTTTTATTCATGAGTGGAGGATCAAATAGGTAAGAAGTCTAAGCAGTGCTGCCTAGTTTGGAGTCGGTCACAAAAATCATGTCATACCAAACTGCAACGCCTCTAACACAATTGAAACCTACAGATAGAGATGCCACTTGCTTCCATTCATTTCCCTTGGAATCGTAGTTGAATACTCCCCCTCTGTGAAATGCATAGATGCCCCCAGAAGCTTATATATAAGAGCAAGAGTATGCACATCCCCAAGCAGGCCATATGCTCTGTAGAGTAGTCCAGAGCCATGTATTTGGATCAAACACTTGTGCACTTTTCTTGAATCACCCTTGCACCTCACATTCGTACCCACTAATCACATAAAACTTGCCATCAATGAATGCCCCAACCAAAAAGATCACTGAGATTTGGTATTCATGCTTTTACATGCATGTCAAGATGCTCCAATCTCACTGGAACAAAGTCTTTCATGAATTCCGCAATAGTGCTTGTAGAAATCTTGTTTGTTCAAGTGTATAAATACCTTGTACCTATATACTTTTATGTCTATGAATTTTCATGCCTACTATTTATTTGACTATTTGTATGTGATTATTTGATATTTCCAAACACTTCTATGGATCTTTTTACAAGGGGAATTGATATCCAGGAAGATAATGTTGTGATCAATTTTCTCTTTCCAAAGAATTTAGAAACCTATCTACATAGGGTATGTTGTTTTTTATAAAATACCAAGGACTTTATTTTGAGAGTCTTCTAGAAATATGAAAAGAATAAGTAACGTTTGATGGCATCCACTTGTTTCATTGCATCTACTTTTATGCTAGGTTGTTGTATTTAAGTGAACCAAAATATTCATTTCACCAAATATTTTCTAGGTTGGACGCTCTGATAGATTTGGTCATTTGAGTCTTGTTGCAAATCTTATTACATATGAGGATCATTTTAATTTGTAAGTATCATCATGATCGTTGATGTTAACTATCATTAGTAGTGTTGTTTGGTCTAATTTTTATGCAATGCACATTTGCATGACTATTTTGTTGCAGATATAAGATTGAGCAAGAACTTAACACTAAAATATAACAAATACCACCACAAATAGATCAGGATGTTTATTGTAGATGATTCTCTGTAAGCATGAGTATATGCAAATAGTCGATGTAAACAAGAGTATATATTTTACACTTCTTCCTTTTCATGTTTATTTTTGTATATTTTTCTATTAGCGTAACCCTTCCACCCCCTGGTGCAAGTGCTAGTGATACAACATATAACATTAATGTAAGAAAATAAATGAAATAGGTAGGTAGAAATATCTAAGCCCACCAAACCAGAGGTAGGTAGGGGTGAACCCACAAAAGTGGTTTACAATTCAAGTGAGGAAGGAAAACTTCCAAAAAACTCACCCATTCAAAAAAAAATCATTTTAGGGGGTTCGAATGAACTCAAGGTTCAAACGAACCCCAAAGGGGTTCACTCGAACCAAAGTTCGAGTGAATCCCTTTGCATGTGTGAACCCACATTTCCCGTTGTAAAAAGGGGGTTCGCTCAAACCTTGGTTCGAGCAAACCAGGGTTCAAGCAAACTAGGGTTCAAGAGAACCCTTGGGGGTTCTAGTGAACCCCTTAGGTTCGATCAAACCCCCATTTTCCCACCTTCCCACTCTCCGACACAAAAAGACTCTAGATTTTTGCCCTTCGAAGCTCAGGTTGAGGATGAAAATGGAGGAGACTTCATAGACCCAACTAGAAGATGGTAGTCCTCAAAACGAGCTATCCAACGAATATAATTTTAATATGTTTTGGTTTTATTATGTATGTGTTTTTTTAGTTTTATTAAACATACGTTTTTCACCGAAATCAAACTCTTTGTTCTGCACATGTGGAAAAATAGCAGATTATCAAAATAAAATTTTGAAAAATATGTTTGGGTTGGGTATTATGTTGTATACGATCTGCCTATGTCTGAATTTTAATTGGTTTGACTTCGAAACTTGATTAAAGAAAAAATATTCAATAAAACACTATAAAACCAAATGAAAGTGCTAGATATCATAGCTACAAATCTAAATTCAAAAAGAATAGAATTTTATCCTTCATACAAAAAAATTTATGTTGTATAAGATGAGCGTCACTCCTTAAAAATGTTGTTTTTAAAAAAAACTAGTTTCGAAGGAGATGGAAAAATAAGAGCAATTTGATTCCAAAAAAATTGAAAAAATATATTTAGAATCTATAGACAAAACATCACAAATCACTAGTTTTCATCATCTTCAAATTCCTCACGGTTTAGCCACTATAAAAGCTCGAAAGTGAAGATTTAGTTAAAAAAAATTAGTTTGGTGTCCAGTTTTCCCAAAAATTGTAAACCAATATTGTGGGATCACCCGTAGAGATATCTAAGGGTAGGTCCCCATGCTGCTTCTTAGCTTATTTTTGCTAGTAGCCACTACTCAAGATTTTAAGGAACATATTGTGGAGATGGAGGCAAAGAGATTTGTGGAGCCACGTGCCATTTTTTTAATATGCAACAACTACTTATTTTCACCCCCCACATTTTAATAAATAGTTGTTGCATATTAAAAAAATGGCATGTGGCTCCACAAATCTCTTTGCCTCCAACTCCACAATATGTTCCTTAAAATGTTGAGCAATGAAAGCTAGCCAAAATAAGCTAAGAAGACGCATGGGGACCTACCCTTTTTTCAATTTTTAAGCAGTTGTTGCTCCACAAAAATAAGAAAAGATTTTAAATTATCCTATTCTCGTAAATAAAAATTTTCATTGAGACATCTAACTGGTTAATTTTAAGCAGAAATTAGACTTAAGCAACAACATGGGGACAAGGGGTAAGCCCACCAAACTAAAAAATTTTGCACAACAAACAAACTCTTGCCAAGTTGGAAACTAAGTCTTTTGGAAGCCTAGTTGTGCCTAATGGCAATGTGACATGTGGCTGAAAATGAAGAATTTTCAAAGCATGAAGCACTCAGACAGTGCATGGAAGGTGTGAGAATGAATGACTGAGGGATTTTAATTTCATCGATGAGACCCTAATTCTAAGGGACCGAGAACCACAAAACTACAAAATCTCCAAATTCTTTTCAATGTTGGATCTTCCACTATGAATTTTGATTAAAAAACTAGCAGTCTTGCTAATCATTCTTCGTCAAATAGCTCGTGCAAGTTGTCAATCTTCAAATTGACTTCATAATGACTATGAATATCCTCATACGTCGTGCACTCCATGATAAAATTTCATTTTGTCTCTACCACCCCTTTTCTACAAAACATGCAAATTCTATCCTCCCACGCTTCCTTAGGTATATTCCACCTTCCAGTTTCACACCTAAGATGATGCGACCTGGTCCTCAACTGAGTTATTAGCAACCGTGTTTTACCTTTAATAGTTGCACCTAAATAAATTTTTTCTCTGTGCTCCCAAGTTGGTTTGAACTCTTTGACATAGTGAGTTTTCTTCCGCTCAATCTACTTTGTCCACAAGGCAACCATGAACTTTTTGTGACATAATTTTTAATTTCCTCATTGGTGTTAGGACAATCATGTAAGTTGATGTCTCATTTACTCAACCATTTTTATTTTTTTCATCCATGTTTTTTTTCCTGTGGCCTAAAACCTCTTTCGCAACCACTTTGGGCCAATAGTGGTTATCCATGTTCTCAACCTTTTTTAAATAGTTTAGCAAGCGAGCTATAGCCAATGCCTCCAAAGGTAAGGTTCATGATTCAGCCAAGAGAATTTCATAAGGGACCGTGGTTTTGACTTTGAAGTTACAAGTGATCATGTGCTTTTGGATTCTTTCTAGTTGTCTCCATCTATACTTTGACATGTTGTTGCCCCAAAATTCATAGCCATAGAGAACCATCGACGTGACCAACAAACCAAAGAGGGTTTTCTTGGTCTTCTAGTCCCAAAGTTTAACTTTCCTGCACCTATTTTGAAGTAAGAAAGAATCTTTCCAACCCCCTTGTATCATTTTTGTTCTACTAGTCTCCCAACTAAGCTTATAATGAAAATCAATCCCAAGGTACTTGTATTCTTTCACTATCTCCAAAGGACTTCCTTCAAAAAGGAAGTTATCTTGATCCCTTTTCTTCTTTAGGGAGAAGATCATAATTTTGGTCTTGGTAGTGTTCACCTGCATTCCAACTTCCTAATAGAAAAGATCTAAGGCCTTTAAAAGACCCCTCAAACTATGGGCAATTTTTGAGATTAAGATAAGATCATCTGCATATAAAAGCAACTTCACCACATAACCCACCAACTAAATACCCCCCCACCACCATTTTTTCTTAACCAATCTTCTAGTTTATCAATGTATAGCCCAAAACGAGTGGGGGATAAAGGACAACCATATTTGACCCCAATATCACTACCAAAATATTCAAACATGCCTTCACTTGTTTTGATTTTAGCTTTAACTTGCTCATAAAGTTTGTGCACCACAACCTTATATTTTTTTGGTATACTTGGTTCATCCATTCTATTCCATAGTTTCTCTCTAGGCACCGTATTGAAGGCTTTTTTAAAATCAACAAAGAAACAAAAAGCTTCTTCACCTTGTGAGTCCCATATTTTTTCAATTAGGTGCATAAGAGTGATGCAATGGTCAATGGTAGAGTATTTAGGCCTAAATCCAACATGCCCCTTTGCTCTTTTTCCCTCTTTTTTTTTCCCAACAACTAATTATATGCTTTGACATGCTCCCAAAAAGATTGCCAAGAATAAGATTCACCATAATAGTGTGGTAATTAGATGGGATATCGATATCGCCACTTTTGTAGAGAGGGATGATGACACTAGTCCATTCTGACATAAAACCATCATGGGTGGCATCATTGAACATCCTTTTGATGTGTGGAGCAAGGATTTCAACTCCCCACTTTAAAATTTCAGCTTGCAGCTAAAATGTCCAGCGCTTTACCATTTGCTAAATTATTTATACCTTGTTTGATATCATCAACCGTGAAGAGCTCCATTGATGTGTTAACTATGCTAGGAGAATTTTTCCCTTGGGTCCTCTCATGCAAACACTTTGCATACTCTAACCATTGCACATTTGTTATGTTATTCTCAATCTATTTTCTCTTTTGTTGTAATTCCCTCCAAAAAACTTTGGGGTTATGCTTTCCAAGAGAAATTAGCTCTTTCCTTCTTGTGTTTACATAATTTTCTTTTTTTTTTTGCACCAACTTCTCATATTTCTTCTTGTTTTATCTGGTCAACTCATTCTCTTTCAAAGTTCTCTTGGCAGCCTTACACTCTTCATCATACCACGAGTTGGTTGGAAAAGTGTTTGCAGCTCCCTTCTTTGGGTGAGATATTTTACAAGCATCTAAGGCCTTATGAATTAAAGGAATCAAAATTTTGCTACAAATACAACCACTAGTCCCATTGGCAACCTTGTCCCCTATGTTATTCTCCATTTCAAGTAAATAATTCTCTAAAACAACATTAAAGAGACCCTAATTTTACTTATTCATGACTATTTTACCTTTAGGAGTAGTTTCATTTTTCTTTTGGTGGACCTATTTATCATGTTGGTTTTTTGAGACAATACCAAGTTTTACAAATAGAGGTGCATGATCAAATTTCATCTCAAGGGGACATTCTCTAATCTTAAACTCCAGAACTCCAGAAATAAAACTTTGAGAGTATATTACGTGATCCACCACACTTTGGCTATTACAAGTTTTACATGTGATATTACCAAAACTTGGCCAAAATTTCATGCCATTGCAAACAACCAAGTTATATAAGCTGCAGATCCCTAATAATTTTGCTCCAAAGTGAGATACATTCCCATTACTATCTTGTCATGTTCTTTCCCATGGTTGATGTTCTTCCTCTTCTAGCCATAAAGGATTGTTGTTTCCTTGATCTTCATTATTCAATTGAATAAATTGATTGTTAGTTGTTTTTGCATTAAAGTCACCTAACAAAACAATTTCTCCCAAGGTACTAAACAGTGAAATATATTTCTTTAAAGAGGCATATGAATCTTCACTATCTAATTTTCTCCTTTTGTAGATCTTTGAGTTTTGTCGTACAAAATAACAAGCAACCAATTTGAAGGTAACCCCATTATCTATTATTTGCAGCCATATGTATTGCTTATTTGGATCTTCTTTCTCAACTTTTACAATTCCACCCCAACTCTCTTTAGTCAAAACTGTTACACCTCCATGTCCTTTTCCTATTTCACTTCTTTTATTCCAAACTAAAATTTTCTTGTATCCTTCAAAATCTGGAACTTTGCAACCATTATGTTCATGTGTTTCAGTAAGGATAATAATGTATTTCCCTTCTGCTATGGGCCCCAAACCCGATCCTCATCTCAATGGATAACCTCTACAATTATAGCTCACTATATGTAAGTAATCTCATGGGGTCCCTAATCCCTATTTCTTGTTTGTTACATGGTCATTGATTTGAGAAACCCTGTTCTTCAACCAAGCCCAGTCTCCTTCAGGGTATGTGCAGGCTTTTGATGGACCAAAGTGGCAATGAGAAAAAATCACATTTTGAATCGGTTCAAAAATGCGGAAATGGCCTAGTTGACTTTTCTAGGTTCGGGTGTCGGTACTTCTACCCGAACCAAAAACCAAAGGTAGTTTCCACAAATTGGATATCCGATTTGTGGAAGCTGTATATAAAAAAACAGCCGACTCTTTAATTTCATTTCTCACATTTTGACATAGGCGCAAGAGGTGAAATCCAAATCTGATATCTGTTCTGATCTGATATCCGATTTGAAAGGTATGTATTTTGTTTTTTCAATCTTGTAATCGATTTTTCAATAGATTTTGTTAAGTTTAAGTAGGTTTTATGAATTTTTTTTTGAAAAATACGGTTTTGTATTGATTTTTTTAAAAAACTAGAGTTTACATTGTTTTTTTATTAAAACTTAATGTTTTGAAATGGATCTTGATTAAAAATTAGTGTTGTTGATGTATTTTTATCAAAAATAAGAGTTTGTTATTGATTTTTGTGAAAAAGTATGGTTTGTTTTGGATTTTTATTAAAAACTAGGGTTTTTTTACAATAATTTCATTTATATTGTGTAACTTCAATTAGTTTAATTAGTTTTTAACTTTAATTAGGTATTATGGCTGCGAATGTAAATCCACAAATGCCAAATGTTCCACCACCTCCGCAACCACCAATTGAAGACTTAATTGGTGAAAAATTGGGGCAATTGAGGGGCATTTGTGAAATTTATCAGGCAATGCCTCGATTGAGAGATATGACAAACACATTGAAAGAAATAATTAAAAATATAGAAACCCTCTCCACCCAACATAATTCCTTTTATTCATGGCCAGAAGACATGAGGGAGTATTATCGATGTGGATTGTCTTATGATGATGTGAAAGATCTCCAAATAACCAAAGCCCAAATAGCCTCTTTATTCATTGACCGCCGCACCGGTTTGCCAATGAATGTTAATAGAAAAAAACTTTCCATAAAATGGTGCATACATAGGGACATTGTAGCTAACTTTTGGGATCATTGGTGTATGGTTTTTGATAAACCATCGAACAATAATTCCAACATACCATTTTACTTTATTAAAAAATTATATGCTGAGTTTGTGTCAGGGCATCATGTCAATTACTTTGACATTAAACCCTTCCAGGGTGTCGGTGGAGGTATGCCCCAGGGGCAGTTAGAGTAGTCCCGCACCCAAATGTTCCCCTTCCTGCCCTTCCTCCCCTTCCTCCGCCACCTCCAATATATCACCCAGAGATTATCGAGGATGCATCCACACAGACTATTCAGGCTATTCACTCTTTGAGTGGTCATTTGGTTTCGCATGTTTCTACAGTAGCTCAGCTACATTTTGGTTATGTTGGTGAAAGCTCGAGTGTTGCTGCATCATCCTCCTCAGGTCCACATATTTGTGTGCCACATGCTTGCACTATGTGCCGCCAGATATGCTTGGGTCCTTCTGTACAGCCTGTCGAGCATCCCTTGGAAACTTCTGATTATGACCTCCATGATGTAGACATTATAGATCAGTCGCAGGGGAGTGGAGCGCACCCTATAGAGTCCTCTCTTGCTAGAGAGGGAGATGCTGGAATAGTGACATAGGTAAGATTTAAGTTGTAATTTCATAACTTGAATTTGTTTTTAAATGAATATTAATAAGAGATAGTATCAAGTACTAATATTTATTTGCATGGTCTATTTAACAGTTGATGTCTGAGGAGGAGCTCGCACGGGTGACTGATAGCACCCTTAGGGCCATTTCATTTGGCTTGGACACACACGCAGTATATATTTTTGCACTCACTCATTTACATTTTATATTATATAATTTCTTGTCATTTGAATTGTCATTAATGAAATTATATAATAGCTTATATGTTTATCTTGTTTTCCTCCTGTAGGAAATACCCAGTGTGAGTGAGGTGCAGCCTCGTTCAGACTATGGAAGCGCAAATCTAGATAAGGGGAAGGTAATTGAACTAAAATTGGATTGAATTAAGATTTTTAAGATCTTATATTGATTATACGTACATCAACATAGATTGGTAGTTTCATATGTACTTGTCAATTTTATTTACAGGCAATTATGAGCTTTACAGATATGTTGACAAGGGACACACCGCCTAAAGGTGTAGTTATTAGAAAACCTCAAAGAGTAGGTGTTGAAACCCATCAAAGAGGAGGTGTCAAAACATCTGAAAAAGATAAACAAAAAGATCAAACTAAAGAGGTACATGTGCTTATTTTATTTTGTGTTTGGTAAATAAGTTCTTATTACCAATAATCATATGCTAACTTGGATCAATTTTATGTTTTTGTTCACATATATAGATTGGTATTTCAAAAGTTGATTTGGTATATTCTAGGACTCCTGACCCTTTGAAGAGACATATATTTCAGGTAATCAAGATTTCAATTTTAGAGTTCAATTAAAATTCAATGTATATTGATTTTGATGTTAATTATTCGATTTTAAATTATATAGTATAACTAATCTCAATTGTGGTTTGAATTTTTCTTGTGCAGCTACCTTCAGAGCCAACGAGTGCTTCAAAGAGGCTCCATTTTGATGATCCACCAGTAGTTTAGGATGAGATAGAAATTTTGGCATGTAAATTTTGAATACATATTGAGATGGCATATGCCACATTTTGTAAAACTTTGTTTGAGTTGGTGTCGATGCCATTTTTGTATATGGACATACACTTGATTATTGGATAATTTGATATATAGAAGTTGACAATCGAAATTTAATTTGTTCCTCATGTGCATGATTAAACTCTTTGAAAATTTTATCTTGAGCAATGGTTAAATATCAATGTACAATAGCTTAAAACTGAATGGTTATATTATGTAGTTTATATTTATATCTCTTATTACATTGCATTACACATCTTTCAAACTCAAATCATTAATTCACATTGCATAACTAACAACTAGATGTTCATAGATGAAAAAATTTCAATTACAATATAGTTCTAACAAATTCAACCTAAGAAGTTATACAATTACTTCACATTGCATAACTAAAAACTATGAGCAGTTGTCAATTGTATTTGTTTGTCATTGAATTCTATGAGACCACGTTTCTTTGAAGTTTTTTTTTCAAATAGTCCACTGCCTTGTCTATGCTACCACATTTTTCATACATAATAGCGATCACATTAATTTTTAATAAATTAAATGATAGCCTATGGCTATTTAATTTATACTCATTTTATTTAAATGGATGAGGCTGACTGATAGGGTAGATGGTGCAAGAGCACCTAGGAAGCACTAGGAAGCACTAGGCAATTTGAGGGCCTAGAATGAATTTTTGTGTTTTTGATACTTTAAATGTCATGTTGACCATTGGAATTGAGTGAGAGACTTAATAAAATGCCTTGGTCAGGAGCTATCAGTAGTGGAAAATTTAATGAGTTTAGACACTCACTTTTGTTAGTTTCTAGGAAATTGGCAAAAGTGGCAAAATGGGACATTTTGCACCTTTTGCCACTTGGTAACTGACTTGTCTGACCAAAGGGAGGCATAAATACTTTGGGGAACCTATATAGGGAAGGCTTCAACCTATGAGCAGGGTTGGAAGGCATTGAGAACTTTTGTAATTTCAAATTTGATGAATGCTAAGAGTGAACAGTGAGAACAACAAGGAAAATTTTGTGTTTGCTTGAATTAAATGTGATCAGGAGCAATCATGGCTCTGTAGTTGTTGTAGTTTGAATTATTTGTTATGTTCTAAGCTTTGGTGGTAGTATTTAGAGTGTGTTTTCATTTTGCAGATGTGTGTAGTAGTTATTTTGTTTCGTTTTGAGTTGCTGATCTAACTGGAAATCAAGCAAGAATGGGGTTTTAGTTCTCTTTCCCATTGTACCTGGTGTATGGGCTTTTGGGGAATGAGGCTAGACTCCATGGTTGTAATTATAGTAGGTTTAGGAGTAGATAGGAGTTCAGGAAGCATGAAGACAATCTACTCCTAGGCGAGCTTGACAGTGCCCGGCTAGGAGAGATAGGGAGAAAAAGGCACTTAACATGCAGGGGTTGAAAAATCCAGGAAAAACATGGTGTGGGAAGGGTAGGTGAATGCCTTTCCAAGGATTACCAAGAAGGAGGAAGCCCAATCAACTTGTTTGATGCGAGAAAACTCTTGACAGTTTGCAAAATATAGTGAAAAGACCTAAAAAGGCCCAAATCCTTGGTCAGTTCCAGTTTATGGAGTTGTACAGATAGTGGGAACCTAAGGCACCAAAAATATTTGAGAGGTGGGCTAAGGTATCAGGACCCTCAAGGAAATACTGATTTCTCTTTGGAGAATTTGGGAATGAAAGCCAATTTTCTCAGAGTTGGAGGCTTAATTGGAACTCTTGGGCTAGTAGCCTAAAAACCCTAATTGAGGGTTTGGAAGTAGCGAATGATAAATGGAGTATGGGGAACTATCAAGAACCCTAGGAAGATGATTAGAAGCCCTTGGAAACATATCATCACCCCTGCAAATTTGAATTGAGTTAATGGAGAGAATTAGTCTTTAGGAAAGATTGAAGGCTAAGGGAAGAATAAGAGGTAGTGCACCAAGTAAGCTGATTTGACATGATAGTAGGGTTGGCCAGAAAAACCAGGGGCACCTAGACATGATGAAGGTCTTATAGGTTGAGATGGTGAAGAAAGACACCAAGGAGATCTTGCAAACAAGGATCCAGAGCATGGAACAGTGAGTGTTCCATCCAACCCTACCCTATCAATTGGATGGAACAATCACTATTCCATGCTCTGGGTCTTGCTCACTATTCCATAATCTACCCTAAAGACTAACATTCTCCAAGAACTAAATCCCTTAGGGTCTTGCTCACTATTCCATAATCTACCCTAAAGACTAACATTCTCCAAGAACTAAATCCCTTAATCTACCCTTAATCAGTAAAATGAGTTCCAAAACTCATTAAGCCTTTCCACTCCTTATCCTCCTAATCACTCCTGATCAAGACATGTTCCTAAGCCTCTAACTCTATCTCAATGGTCAAAAGAAATGAACTAACTACAAAAGAATGCTTGAACTGAAGAAAATAGCTACCTATTGTCCCACACAATGCTTGGAAGACAATTGCACTACATTCTACACAATTCACAGTGTCAAGATCACTCCATTAACACACAATTCAAAGCAAAAACCAGAAAAATTACACAAATTTATCACTGTCTTCTCTTGTATTCAAGGGGAGTCAAATTTGGTTGCGATAGGTATTCCACTCAATCCTCAAAGAAGGAAGGAAAAGGAGGAAATAAAAGATGCTTCAAGAGGAATGGAGATAAATGGTCAGATGGTGCTCCTACATTCAAAAAAAAGTGGGACCTCTATCGTGTTTACTGGGATACGATTTGGTCAAAGTCAGTCAACTTTCATTCTCGAACTTGTACAAACCAATGGACTATTCCAACACATCCGAATGGGTACATTTACGCTAGGTATGCTTCTCTCTTGCACCCATATACGTCGAATCGCTCTAAGCTGCATCGGAGCAGCGTTTTCCCTTAAGAGTCCAAAGTGCTAAAGGCAACAAACTTTGATAGACTATTTCTTGGAAACTGTGATGCTTACAAACTCTTCATCTGAGCATACGAGATCGTTTTGAGACCATCTACAATAATCTCTCTCATTTTTTGCTATCTCGAAGGCATTTTCCCGTGGTGATGAGTTTTCAATTGAGGGAAAAGTTGTCAAATGCAAGCAATGTAAAGTTGCAAAGTGGTGCAACTTTCATTCTTGAACTCGTACGACCCAACGAACTATTCCAGCATGTCTAGATGGGTACGTTTACACTAGGTATGGTTCTCTCTTGCACCCAAATACGTCGAATCGCTCCGAGCTGCATCGGAGCAGCATTTTCCCTTAAGAGTCCAAAGTATTTCTTAGAAATCATGATGCTTACAGACTCTTTGTCTAAGGATATGGGATCGTGTTGGGACCATCTACAATAATCTCTCTCAGTTTTTTCTATCTCGAAGGCTTTTTCCCGTGGTGATGAGTTTTCAGTTGAGGGAAAAGTTATCAAATGCAAGCAGTGTAAAGTTGCAAAGTGGTGCAACTTTCATTCTCTAACTTGTATGACCCAATGAACTGTTCCAACATGTCCGGATGGTACATTTATGCTAGGTATGGTTCTCTCTTGCACCCAAATACGTCGAATCGCTTCGAGCTGCATCGAAGCGGCGTTTTCCCTTAAGAGTCCAAAGTGCTAAACAGCAGCAAAATTTGATAGACTATTTCTCAGAAACCATGATGCTTATAGAATCTTCGTCTGAGGATACGGGACTGTGTTGAGACCATCTACAATAACCTCTCTCAGTTTTTGCTATCTCGAAGGTGTTTTCCCATGGTGATGAGTTTTCAGTTGAGGGAAAAGTTGTCAAATGCAAGCAGTGTAAAGTTGCAAAGTGGTGCAACTTTCATTCTTGAATCGTACGACCCAACGGACTATTCCAACATGTCTGGATGGGTATGTTTACACTAGGTATGGTTCTCTCTTGCACCCAAATACGTCGAATCACTCTGAGTTGCATCGGAGCAGCGTTTTCCCTTAAGAGTCCAAAGTGCTAAAAGGAAGCAAACTTTGATGGACTATTTCTCAGAAATCGTGATGCTTAAAAACTCTTCATCTAAGGATACAGGATTGTGTTGAGACCATCTACAATAACCTCTCTCAGTTTTTTCTATCTCGAACGCGTTTTCCCGTGGTGATGAGTTTTTAGTTGAGGGAAAAGTTGTCAAATGCAAGCAGTGTAAAGTTGCAAAGTGGTGCAACTTTCATTCTCGAACTCATACGACCCAACAGACTATTCCAAAACATCTAGATGGGTACGTTTACACTAGGTATGGTTCTCTCTTGCACCCAAATATATCGAATCGCTCTGAGCTGCATCGGAGCGGTGTTTTCCCTTAAGAGTCCAAAGTGCTAAAAGGCAGCAAACTTTGAAAGACTATTTCTCAGAAATTGTGATGCTTACAGAATCTTCATCTGAGGATATGGGATCATGTTGATACCATCTACAATAACCTCTCTCGGTTTTTGCTATCTCGAAGGCGTTTTCCTGTGGTGATGAGTTTTCAGTTGAGGGAAAAGTTGTCAAATACAAGCAGTGTAAAGTTGTAAAGTGGTACAACTTTCATTCTTGAACTCGTACGACCCAACGGACTGTTCCAACATGTCTGGATGGGTACGTTTATGCTAGGTATGGTTCTCTCTAGGTAGGATGAATACATGAGAATGGTTTTGTGTTTCTCGTAGTCTTCAAATGCAGGTATGCCATTCTTTCTAATCATGTATGTTCACAACCAAGTTCCTACAACCACAACTGAACCTGTAGGATACACGAACCCATCATCATCTTCCATCGATTGTGTTAGCTTGTGCTTTACCTACACACATCGAGCCAACCAATATTCTAATCTCTCTTCATTCCCCTACGGTGCAACAACTGCAAAAACATGTCCTGGATGCAGTAGATCTGAAAGCCGGTCGTAATCAAGTGAAATTTCCATTGTGTAATTTGTCATGGATATAGTTTGAGATAAAGGAGTTAGATACTATGGAACCCATGTATCCACCCAGTCACTTGACTCGCATTGAATACAACTCTGACAAAAACAAGCCAACTGTCGTGTCCAAATGGTCCATGTGCTTGCATATGAGCTTTGAAATGAATGCATCTTTAAAGAATCTTTGATTGTATGACAATCCAATCTGCATCCCATTGTACCCTCCTCAACCAACCAAAATAATCTGTGCACTGTTGAATCAAGTGTCCCTCCCTGTGACAATGCTGAACTACACCAATCAACAATAGAACGTGCATCACTGAATTATGCTCCTTAACTAGAGCTCTTTTTACACATGCACCTGCTCCATCATGCTCCCCTTTCCCATGCCTAGCTTCAAAAAAACTCTGAATATTAGGTACACCCCTCTCTACATGCATTCTACTCAACCAATAAAACATATGAGCATTCTTGAATTGACCTATACAATTATCTGACCAAATGAGATGTCGGCCCAGTGCTATATCATGCTCCTGCAAGAACTCAAAAAAATTCTCGAAACAATGTTGGACATACTTGGACGAGTGAGATCTATCATCACTCATATAAAAGTGATACTCTTTGATTATCTTTCGGTCCTCCTCTGTACTATCAAGTGCATGTCTAAACATTATGTTGACAAAAATAGCAATCTGAATGGAATTGTAATATTGAGATTGTACCTCGTTTTGTGGTTGCAATGTGTAGTTTTCAGCAAAATCAACCACTGATATAATAGTGCCAATCGGAAAAGAGTCCTTACATATCCTAAATTGTTGATCCAACCACTGAGACCTATGACTATGCCTTGCATATTTGTAGAAAATATTGTCCTTAAAATCAGCAACACTGCATTCTTTTGTAACCAACTCGCATCTAGAACCTTCACCTCCACTCTGCAAAGTATATTTGACTATCTCATATCTCTTTTTCTCAACAAGATTCTTTCCAAATTCATGTTCTGAACCCTCATGAAAACATTGAACAAACTTTGACAAGCCACCACATTGTGAGCACCTCGTATTTAAACAATCATTTCTATAGAAAAAGGAACCATCATCCCTAGAACATAAAAATAGATCTAGCAAGTCCCTTGATGATTTCAGAAGATGTATTGCACCACACTCCTGCAACATTTCATTAGTATGCAAAGTAGAACGGATATAGCATAATAGTTCATGGTACATTGAAAACTCCACATGGTATTTGCAACAACAAGTATTAGGAATCTTAAGAGGCACACAATAGAATGGCTTCAAACCTTCAAAAGTTCTTTGCGAGATTTCCATATTTGGATGTGTTTGATTAAATTTGTTGAACAACATTGTTTGGCTTGATTCCAAGAAATGTTTAGGATGTGGTGTACGATCTCGACTGCCATTTCTTAACTTTAAAACATCCTTTGCATTGGGTGATACTCTAGAGTTATCATGCCAAAATTGTTGAATTGCCTGCTTTACATTATCGGTTAGCTTCTTATCAACACATGTAAGCCTTCCGACAAAAGCCCATGTATCATTTTGAAGAGGATCATCTATTCTTTCTCTTCTTGCAAGTGCTCTATCCAAAGTTTTACGATTTAAGTCAAAATCAATACAAGTTTGTCTCATAAAGCGAGCCTTTTTCAATTGATGGCTTACTAGGGCGGTGTAATGACTCTCCGAGCAACTCTCTTATCTTTTTCCTTGTTATTTTTTCCAATAGACTTGAGAGCATCAAAAAGATTTTTGACAATAATAGAATTTTTTTCCTCCCTCTTGTTCAGACGAATCTTCAATTTGGCTAGCAAAGGTCTCATCTTTTGCATCTTTAGCAATTGTACAAAAAGTTGGCATTGCTC